>CAUYQG010173931.1:0-16511 GCA_963574415.1 Tarsius wallacei
AGGAAAAAAATCAACAAAACAAAAAGATGTTTCTTTGAAAGAATAAACAAGACTGATGAACTCCTAGCCAGAATGACCAAGAAAAGGCCCAAATTAACACAATCAGAAATTCAAGTTCACAACTGACTCCAAAGAAATACAAAAGGTTATCAGAGATTATTATGTACACCTGTATGGAAACAAACTTGACAACCTAAATGAAATGAGGACTTTCTGACATCACACAACCTCCCAAGGTTGAAACAAGAAGACATTAAGACATTAAATAGACCAATAACAACCCAGGAAATTGACTACATCATAAGAAAACTACCTACAAAAAAAAAAAAAAAAAAAGCCCTGGACCAGAAGGATTTCCAGGAGAATTCTACAAAATGTATAAGGAGGAGCTGATACCAATCCTATTGAAAGTACTCCAGGCAATTGAGAAAGAAAGCATTCTTCCCAAATCATTTTATGAAGCTAACATCACACTGATACCCAAACTGGGTAAAGAGTCAACCAAAAAAAGAGAACTACAGGTCAATATCCCTAATGAACAAAGATGCAAAAATCCCCAACAAGATTCTAGCAAATCGGTTCCAACAACACATCTCAAAAATCATCCACCATAACCAAGTAGGTTTCATGTCCAGGATGCAGGGATGGTTTAACATCCACAGAACCATAAATGTAATTAAATACATCAACAGATGTTAAAACAAGAACCACATGATTACATCATTCGATGCAGAAAAAGGTTTTGATAAAATCCAGCATCCCTTCTTGATAAAAACCCTTGAACACCTAGGTATAAATGGAACCTATCTCAAAATAGTAAGCACCATCTACGATAAACCCGTGGTCAGCATATGCCTAAATGGATGGAAACTGGAAGCATTTCCCCCCAAAACTGGAACAAGACAAGGCTGCCCACTCTCACCCCTCCTATTCAACATTATGTTGGAAGTTCTAGCTAGAACAATTAGACAAGATAAGGAAATCAGGGGTATCCAAATAGGAAAAGAGGAAGTTAAGTTATCCCTCTTTGCTGACGATATGATCTTATACCTTGAAAGTCCAAGAGAATCTGTCAAAAACCTCCTTGCACTGATAAAGGACATTGGCAAAGTCTCAGGGTACAAAATCAACCTGCAAAAAAGAGTTGCATTCTTGTACACCAACTACAAACAGGCAGAAAACCAAATAAAAAACACAATCCCATTCATAATAGCCATAAATAAAAAATAAATAAGTAAATAAATACCTCAGCATCTTCCTAACCAGGGAAGTGAAATATCTTGACAATGAAAACTATAAGACACTACTCAAAGAAATCCAAGAAGACACGACCAAATGGAAAAATATTCCATGCTAATGTATAGGAAGAATCAACATTGTTAAGATGTCCATCCTACCAAAGACAATCTACAGATTCAAACAATACCCATTATACTACCAACATCATTCCTTTGAGACTTGGAAATGACAATACAGAAATTCATATGGAAACATAAATGACTATGAATAGCCAAAGAAACAAAGCAGGAGGTATCACACTTCCAGACTTTAAACTTTATTATATGACTACAATAGTCAAAACAGCCTGGTATTGGAACAAGAACCATATAGACCAATGGAACAGGGTAGAGATTCCAGAAGCAAAATCTCAATTTCTCAATCAACTCATCTTCGACAAAGCCTCCACCACCAACCACTGCGGAGAGGATAACCTATTCAGTGAATGGTGCTTGGAAAACTGGCTGGCCACACACAGAAGATTAAAACAGATACCTTACTTATCACCATACACAAAAATCAACTCTAAATGGATCAAAGATCTAAATATAAAATATAAAATCTCAAACTATAAGAATCTTAGGAAATGCAGGAGACACCTATATGAAAATGGGAGTAGGCAACCAATTTCTGATCAAACCCCTAGATGACTATGCCATAAGAGATAAGATAGACAAGTGGGACCTCATTAAACTGGAAATCTTCTGTGAAACAAAAGAAACCATCAAGAGAGTAGGGAGACAACCCACAGAATGGGAAAAAATATTTGCCAGTTGTATATCAGACAAAGGCCTAACATCCAGGATCTACAAGGACCTCAAACAGGCTGAAAGGAAAAAAACCAAACAGGTCCATTAAAAAGTGGACAAAAGACATGAATAGAAATTTCTCAGAATAAGATATATGGGCAGCCAACAGACACATGAAAAAGTGCTCAACCTCACTAATAATCAGAGAAATGCAAATCAAAACCACATTGAATGGTGTTGGTTAACCCCAGTAAGAATGGCCATCATTAATAAAACAAAAAACAACAGATGCTGGCAAGGATGCAGAGAAAAGGGAATGTTTCTACACTGTTTGTGCTAATGCAAACTAGTTCAGCCTCTATGGAAAACAGTGTGACAATTTCTAAAAAACTAGAAATTGGCCCTCCATATGATCCAGCAATCCTCCTACTGGAAATATACCTGGAGGAACTCAAATCATTCTACAACAAAGATACCCACACATGCATGCTTATTGCAGCACTATTCACAATAGCAGAAACATGAAACTGACCATGCTGCCCACCGAAACTGGACTAGATTTTTTAAATGTGGTGCATATGCACTATGGACCATTACACAGCCACAATGAAGGACAACATATGGGCTTCACAGTTCCTTGGATAGGTTTAGAGTTTATAATACTCAGTGATCTATCACAGAAACAAAAAACTAAGTACCACATGTTCTCACTCATAAGCAGACCCTGAGCATTTACCAAAATACTATAAGAAAGGGATTGGCAGTAGTGGGATACTTCCAGGGGAGGGGTGGGACAATATTAATAGGTGTAGCTGATCTCAAACCAGGCAAAGTGGGGGATCAAAGGAAGGCCCAAACTTTACCTGTATGATGACCACTTATAAACCTAATCCAGAATTATACCACACATTTAAAAAATAAAAAACAAATTAAAAAAATAAAAATAATATTTAGAATTTGAAGTTCTGTTAATTTAAAGCCTAATTCTGCAAACTTGAATGCATTTCATCATAGGTAGCATAGAGTTTGTCACCCTTTTTACTATTATGATTTTTGTTGTGAAATTTAATATGAGAAAGGTACATGTTTCTATAATGAACTTGTAAATATGTGTTTCTATTTTGAAAAGTAGTGTATTCATGTGTGCAGGTATCAGCTGGAAAAATGTATATAACAGTTTTTAAAGTATTACAGATTTTACTTAATGATGGAAATTTAATGACTACTTATAATATGAGGAAACTTATTTCAATTATCAGTGACAAACTCTGGGTCTGTTATGTGAGCCCAATTCTTTTACAGCTCTTCATGTTAACTAAACTATTTGAAGGCGAGCCCAGCAGCTGTTGTGTGAATCTGCTGAAGCACTGGGGGGAAAAAAAATCCTCCAAGTAAATTTAGCTTAAAATTCTGTAGAATTCTTTAGGGATTGCAAATAGATACAATAAATCATAGTTATAAGAAACAGCATAATAAAATACCCTTATAAATATCATAAGATTATACTAAGCAACAACTTCAGAGGTGCCGGAAATATTAAAGTGAAATTATAAAGGCATGTCTTTATTTTAGATAAGTCTAGTGTTAGTTTCATAGCACTCACATGAAATATATTTCTGAAAATTATCATGCCACTAATTTCATGAGAATCTTTGTCAATTTCTTCACCCTAACATTGAAGGAAACAAAAATTTAACTATGAGGATGTTTGCTTAAACCCAATGGAATATGGAGAATCAAAGAATAAGGAAGACAGGATGAAGCAGGATTGAAACAATGCTAGCATGCTAAGGTTTTATGCTGGCAAATTCATACAATTTACAATAATTAATAAAATTGAAGTCAGGAAAATCAGAATTCTGGGGTAAAATACATATTTGCCTTCGCGTCTGATCAAGGTTGTCAAAACTTCTGTGATGATAAGAATGAGCCCAGACACTTAACCCTAATAATTTCCAGTCCCTTTCCTTGAAAAAGTTTATTCATTTGGTTTGGGCTGGTTCCCAAGAATTTGATTGGAACAAGTAACCCAGATAATTCTTATCATTAGAAAATTTCAAGAAACGTGGTGACACAGGCCACAGTTCTAAATGAGATTTAGTGGATGTCCATCATCTATTTTTCTAAGGCCAATTTAGTTACGGTATAGCACTCAACGACTGTCCCAAGCATAACAGTTTTGGACTTTAAAAATTGAAAGTGGTTGTTTATTTTCAGGTGTGAGTTTTCCCATATATCAGTGCTCCCTGAAGCTCTCAGATTGTGGTCCCACTTCTAACCATAATCCATAAAACTAGTTAAAATATCTTGCATAACTAGATTTAGATAAAGTGATACATGGTAGGTAGATGTATGGAATGATAGATAATAGATCACCAAGAGAAACTGAGGGCTCCACATTTAGCCGTCAGGAAAGACCTATAATAAATGCTGTTAGGGAGTTGCAAGTGTCAAAGTGATCAAGAAAGTAATAATGAGAGGCCTTTATTCACTTACTCTGGTAGTGCAAGGAAGAGGCCAAAAGGAGAAAGCAGACAAATGGCTTCCCCAGTGTTATTATTTCCACATGGCACAATACTAGGAGAGGGTCAGACGTATAAGCACAGATGAGCATCTCCCTATAAGTAGGTGACTGATCAGTGTTTCAGCCATGTCTCCCTCTCCCTATCCAACAAGGTCTCAGAATGGAGGCATCTAGGTTAGTAATACAGATAAGATAAAGATTAGTGGTCTGCAGAACCACCAGTTGGGTGGGGGCCGAGTATCTGATTGCAACTCCCTCCAGAGACTGCAATGCATGGGCTGTGCACCAAGTGTGGGGTGGAGAGGGCAGCTCATCTCCATGAGGCAGCCAGTAAAGCCTTTGTCATTGCCCACACTTGGATCTGAAAGATCACACATAAGATTTTTTGGCCTGGAGCCTGACTCTCCAAATGCCAATATAAATAATGAGTATTTTCCTTACATTGAGATGCTCTCTTCTACAGAATAAATCTATCTGATCTCATCTATGAAGAAAAATATTCAAAATGGAGATAATGATTTAATGAGACATATGAATCACTATATAGCTTTTTAATTAATATTAAGCTAAAAGATCTTTGCCATATTTGCAAGCAACACTCAGTTTTAAATACAAATTTGCATTCACTTATCTAAATACTAAAAGAATCATGACTTCACACAAGTAAAGTCAACTGATCTTCAACAAAAGTACAAAAGCAATTCAATGAAAAAAAGACAGTCTGTTCAGTAACTGTTTAATTGCTGCTACAATTAAAAAAACAAAAAAACCTAGCTGCAAAATTTGCTAAAAGTAGATCATGGGCTGGCATAACAAAATACCACAGACTGAGTATTTATTTTTACATAGTTCCGGAGGCTGAAAGTTCAAGATCAAGGTGTCATCAGGTTTGGTGTCTCCTGAGGCCTCTCTCTTGGCTCACAAGTGTCTGCCTTCTTGCTCTCTCCACACATGGTCCTTTCTCAGTGTACATACACATTCCTGGAGTCTCTCTTTTTTTTCTTATAAGAATATATGCCACATTGGATCAGGACTTCACCCTAATGTCTAACCGATACCTGTCAATGCCAATCGCTGGAGAAGACAGGAGCAGCGAGAGTCATTTATTGCTGCTGGAAATACAAAATAGTACAGCCACTTTGAAGGCCATTTGGAAGTTTCATTGGTTTTGTTTGTTTACAAAGCTAAACATAATCATTCCATATGTCCTGCACTGCTAGTTATTTACCCAGTTGATTTGAAAACTCACATCCACACAAAAACCTGCACACAAATGTTTACAGCAGCTTTACTCATAATTTCCAAAAACTAAATGCAACCAAGATGTTCTTCAACAGGAATAAGGATAAACAAATTGTAATACATCCAAACAATTGAATACTATCTGATGATAAAAAGAAATGCACTATCAAGCCACAAAAAGACTTAGATGAGTCTTAGATACACGTTATTAAATAAAAGAAGTCAGTCTAGACAGGTTGCATACTTTATGATTCCAACTGTAGGGTATTCAGCAAAAGACAAAACTATAAAGACAGTAAATAGATCCATAAGAATTGGGTTGGATTAAGAGTAGGGAGGATTGAATATGCAAAAAGTAGAGAATTTATTTATGGCAGTACAACTGTTCTTATGATCCTATTATGGTGAACACATGATGCTATGCATTTGCCAAGACCCATAGATCTTTATAGCCTGAAGATTGAGTTGTAACGTATGAAAATTTTTAGAAAATACTGTAGGAGAAAGGGATCTCAGGATAAAATGCAGAACACAACAAAATAATATCACTACATTATAAGCATATAAAACAACTTCCCTGAAGGAGATGGGGGAAAGATCCTGACCCAAATAACTAGAAACAAATTGAGTCTTCAAGACCAAAGACAAAAGAACCTCTACAAAAGCATTGCACTCTAGCTAATTGTTTCTCACAGAGATACAGGTTATCCATTCTGCAACATGTCTAGATACTTGAACAGATATGTCACCAGAGAAGATAATAGGGAAGACAGCTAAACACTTGAAATGATGTTCACCATCACTACCGGTGAGGGAAATGAACCATATCACACACACTAGAATGGCTACATCAAAGGTATTCACCACATCCAGGGCTAGTGAGGCTACAGAACAACTGGAACTCTCAGATGTTGCGGGTGGAAATGCAAAACAGTCCAGCCACTCCAGAAACTGTTGACTGGTTTTTTATAAAGTTAAATATAGACTTACCATATGACCCAGCATTCCTACTCCTAGACATTTACTCTAGAAGAATTAAACATATTTCCGACAAAAATCTATATGCAAACACTTACAGCAACTTTGTTCAAATTGCCAAATACTGGAAACAGTTCAAACATCCTTCAGTGGGGCAATGGATAAATTGTAATCCATCCATACATGAAATATTATTCAGCAATAAAAAGGATGAAAATGCTTTTTTATTTAATTTTAATTAGTGCAGCCAGGTTCGGTGGCTTAGCCTGTAATCCCACGCTTTGGGAGGCCGAGGTGAGTGAATTGCCTGAGCCCACGGGTTCGAGACCCACCTGGGCAACTTGGCGAGACCTCATCTCTACAATAAATCAAAAAATTAGCAGGGCGTGGTAGCGCGTGCCTGTAGTTCCAGCTACTCGGAAGGCTGAGGCGGAAGGATCGCCGGAGCCCAGCAGGTTGAGGCTGCGGTGGCTAGGAGCGGCCACTGCACTCCAGTCTGGGAGAATGAGTGAAACTCCAAATAAAAAAAAAAAAAAAAAAGTGTAAATTTAAAAATGAATATTTGATTTAGTTTTTGAGTCATTTTAAGGTATGTTTGGAACAACTTGGATATATCAGAGTTTTCTTTTTCAACTGTAAATCTTATAAAATCTAAACACAGATTAAATATATCTGAGAAAATGTAACTTTTGAATTGAGATATTCTGTAAGTGTAAAATTTTACACTGGATTTTGAACTTTCAGTATAAAACAAGAATTAAAAAAATCTGTTTTCATTATTTTAATGTGCATTACATATTTGAAATGACAATGTTTTAGATTTATTTAGTTAAATAAAAATATTATTAAAATTTAAAAATATAATGTCATGAAGAGCAATTAAGTTATTGTGTAGAAGATACAAAGATGCAAGGAAGAATGAAGTGATAATGAAAATCAAAGAATGCTAAAGAGCTTTGGGAAATACATGAGACAAGAAAAGGATTTAAATGTGAGGATGATTCTGATTACTCAATCATCACAATGAGTTTAGTGATGAACTGATTAAGCTCTGAGGTTCCACTCACCAAGTATTAAACTAATTTTTCTTTTAACAAATTGGCTTATGGAAATCATTGAGATTAGCATCTTTTTAAAACTAATGAAGGGAGGATTCAAATGCCCCTGTGTGCTCCTTCAATAATTCCAAGGTCCTTTCAAAAGGAAAAGTCGGATCAGATAAGAGAGGGCCAATTAACATTTTAAAGACATAAAACCAATTCTTAAGGTGAAGACTTTGTTTTACATTGGCAGGTCAAATATTCCAATTTAAGAAAAAAGAATTTAGGTTACTACAAGTAAAGACTTAATATCATATTTTTATTTTCATCATATGGATCTCTTTATTTTCCTAGATGAAGCATTTGTGCTATTTGGTGGGAGACTATGCGATATTGCAATCCTGAAATCTTTTATTGTGTATTGTTTAATGGCATTCTAATAACTTTTATTTAATTATTTATTGGTGACAGAGTCTCACTTTGTCACCCAGGCTGGAATTTAGAGGTGTGATCATAGCTCACTGTAACATCAAACTCCTGGGCTCAAGCAATCCTCCCACCTCAGCCTTCTGAGTAGCTAGGACTACAGGCATGGGCAACCACACCCAGTTATTTTTTAAATTTTTTGTAGAAACAGGATCTCTCTGTGCTGCCTAGGCTGGTCTTGAACTGCTGGCCTCCAGTGATCCTTTTGCCTCAGCCTCCCAAATTACTAGGATTACAGGCATGGGCTACTATACCCAGCCATAATTCATTTATTATAGGCATTCTTTCCAGGATACATAGTGTATCTGATGAGATTCCATGTTCAAATCAAATATAAAATGTGTGAATATTTTTGTCTATTTCTTAAATTAATGATTAAATCTCTCTTACCTTTTTTTTTTTAACACTTGGGTTCCGATAAAGACAGTCTCATTCTCATGATTATACACACACCACACACACACACACACACACACACACACACACACACACACAATGTGCTAGTTGTTTTTATTTTCCCCTAGAGAAAATAGGCAACAAAGAGGCAGACTCCAAGGATAACATGGCCAAAATATACCATTTTCTCCCTGCCTTCCCTTCCCTCCCTCCCCATCTCTTTCTTTCTGTTTCTTTATTTGTTTCCCTCCCTCCCTCCCTTTCTCTCTCTCTCTCTCTCTCTCTCTCTCTCTCTCTTTCCTTCTTTCTCAGTAATAGTTTTCATTTGATTTTATGAGAACACCAGCCGGCATCCATGCTGATTGGATAGCTATACTTTCTCATTGATTGGAACTCATAACATACCAAATGTTACTTTAAATTTTTTACTTCTCCTGGCTCTGTCAGGGCAACTGCCACTGTGTGCTGGAACCATGTGTGGATTAGCACCGAGACTGGAATCCTGAAAGGGATGAACCTTTAGTGAAAACAGGCCTCAAACTTCACGGCGTCAGGGTAGCCACCACACAAGGTGGTGGTCAACACCCTGTGCTGGAGCGTGGGCCACAAGACCCAGATCCTGGTGGGCTGTTCAGACAGGACAGTGAAGCACAGCACGGAGGAGGGCATATTCCAGGGTCAGAAGCCCTGCCTGGTCAGGGAGAACACATTCTGGGGCTTTGCCCAGGCCAATGGCATCCTCATCACATGTGTGGATTCTGGGATTCTCAGAGTCTGGAGTGACAATGACAAGGAAAAATCCTCTGACTCACTCCTGAAATTGAGAGTGGTTCCTGAGGTGTGTAGGATGCATCAAGACCCAAAACACCTCCGTGTGGTTGCCACGGATGGGAAGAAGAATGCCTTTAAGGTGTGGGACCTGCAGAGGCCTGAGGAACCTGTTTTCAGGGCCAAGATCATGTGGAATGAGTGGCTGGACCTGCAGGTTCTCATCTGGTACCAGGATATACAGTTCCTCTCTGGGTCATAGAAGCTTGTCATCACCTGCACAGGGTACCACCAGGTCTGTGTCTATGATCCAGCCTCTCCCCAGTGCCGGCCAGTCCTAGAAACCACCTATGGTGAGTACCCACTGACAGCCATGATCCTCACTCCTGGGGGCAATTCAGTGATGGCGGGGAATATTCATGGGCAGTTGGCAGAAACTAACTTTTGGCAAGGGCACCTACTGGGCTGTCTGAAGAGGCTGGCAGGCAGTGTCCGTGGGTTGCAGTGCCACTCTTCAAAGCCTCTACCATCCACTTGTGGCTTGGACGGAGTCTTGAGGATACACAGGATCCCAAATCCACATGGCTGGGAGCATAAGGTTTATCTCAAGTCTCACTAAACTGAACTGCCTTCTCCTGTCAGGCAGGGATAACTGGAAGGATGAGCCCCAAGAGCCTTGGGAGCCCAACAAGGTGTCCCTAGAAGACAGAGAGGCAGATGAACTTTGGGCACCTTTGTAGGCAGCTGCTAAGGGGAAGCTCCCTAATTTGGAGCAGACCCAAGGAGCTCCCCAGGCCAGATGAAGAAAAAAAAAGTGTCTGGGGTCCATCAGCCCCTGAAGCCCTTGTGCCCACTTTGTAAATAAACAGCTGAACACTCCTCCCACCAAATTTTTTTTACTCTGTTATTCATTGTTAATTCAATGAATATTCATTGAGCCTCTACTCTGAAAACCAAGGATAAAATGGTATGTAAAAATCAATCCAGTCTTTACCTTCATAAAGCTTATAGTCTAGTAAGATTTTGTTCACATATTTGACTATGGTTTTATTCTAAAAATACACTTTGGATAATTATACATGTATTGACCTTATGCCTGTAATTAAATTTCAAGCACTTACAGCACAGTCTCTATTTTTGCATCAGATTATAGCACAGTCTCTATTTTTGCATCAGATATAATGCCCAGAATATGGTTTGCAAAAACTGGAAAAACCATTAGAGAACCATTAAAAGGAAGAAAGAAAGAAGGAAGGAAGGAAAGAAAGAAAGAAAGAAAGAAAGAAAGAAAGAAAGAAAGAAAGAAAGAAAGAAAGAAAGAAAGAAAAAGTTGAACTACAAAATAAGAAATTGACAGGCAGAAGACTGAAGGGTCAACACAGAAAGCTATTTTCAGTAGTTATTGATTTGGTGAACTTGATGAAATCTCTGTTCAAAATCTCATGAGAGTCTTTGCCAAACTATTTCCCTCATTTGTTGGTTTACATTTTTCATGTCATCAATAGTTTATTTAGTAACAGATTTCAGAGGCAGATTTTCAATGAATCTCCCTATTCTTACACATAGAAAAATGAGCCAGAAGACAGTTTGATTTGCTCAAGAACATATCAGCTGAATATAGACAAGCAGTAGAAGCAAGACTATACTTAAACTGTAACTTGTTTTGTATAAGACAGTGAAAGAGGTATAACTTACACGGATGAAAATAAAAAACACACTAATCAAAACATAGAGTCATGAAACAAAATAGAATCCAGAAACAGATACACACATATAAAGTCATCTGACTGAAGTATAACACTCTCTAAGTTATAAACATCATGTTTTTAGTCAGCTTAGGACTTCCAGGCCAGGCAAGATGGCATAGACTTCATTTCTCTCTGCTCCTCCCAGATTAGTACAAATACAAACCCTGGAAATAATACAGTAGACAACCAAAGGCAGTATTCCGAAAGGCAGTAAAAGGAAAGAGAACTGATTTGAGGGCCAAGGACTGGAGGAACAACACAGCTGTGGAACATTGTACGTCCTCTGACCCCTATCCCAACAGAAGAAGAGCAGCCCAGGCCCTGTGTTTTCTGATACAAAACCTAGCAATGGAAGAGACAGCTCAGGTAGTTTCATTTCTCTTCCAAATCAAATGCGAGTTCCTCCAACAAAACCAGGCAAAACTAGGCAAGTCCAGTACCAAAGGCAAATAGTTTATTGGAAGCCTGGTAATGTAAGTGGCCTGATAGGCCTCACATGCTGTCTCTCGCTGGGAGATTCTGGGTCAGTATGATGTCACTTATAAAGGAACCCCATTTGACTCCCATCTGAAACAACTGATAGCAAGGTGAATCCTGTATTAAAATTATCTGACCAAGGATTTAAAACAACCATCACAAAATCTCAATCCAATAAGAAAAAAGAGTAAAAACAAGACAAAATGGAAATTATAGAAATGACCATGGGTTGATAGTAGTAGAGTGGTGGTGACAAAGGACAGATCCAGTAAGGTTGAGGGCAGAGCACTACAATGTACTGGATAAGAATAACAATGAGGAAATAGACTGAAAAACCAACCAACCAACCAAACAGAACCTTACAACATGTAGGACAATAACAAAAATTTCCCATATTTCAGAGTGGGGCTAAAAGAGTATTTGAAAATAAAGTGACTGAAAATTTCCCAAATTTGTTAAAATATATAAGCCTACAGATTCAAGACGCTTAACAAACCTCAATCAGGATAAACCCAAAGATACATTATTAAATATCAGAAGCTACAAATAAAAAGTCTTGATAGCAGCCAGACAAAAATGATGCACCATCTATAGGGGAAGATCAACTCCAAAGACCGTGAATTTTTTTTTTTTTTTTTTTTTTAGGGTTGGTTGTCACATGTTTATTGGGAGCCCTGGGGGATGGGCCCCTACCTACCAGGGGAGGTGCTCACAGTTTCTTCAGCCACTCCAGGCTTGGGCCCTGGGGGTCCTGTGGGCGGCTGGGCACGTCCGGCATGTTCCCATCATCTCGGAGGGGCACTGGATAGTTGTAGGGCATAGCCTTGTTGATCATGGCGGAATACTTGGCATAGAGGCTGAGTGGAGGCAAGATTATAGCGAGGCCCCTGACGGTGAAGGACACGACCAGCACCAGCTCCTTGGCCCAGGCAAGACAGTGAATTTTTTTTTTAAATCTGAAATCATGGAAGCCAGAAGGAACTGGCATACTTTTCAAAAGTTCTGGAAGAAAAGAACTATAAATCCCCAAAAGTCATTTAAATTATCTTTCAGGAATGTAAGAGAAATAATGACATTCACAGCAGAGGAAAAGCTAAAAGAGTTTTTGCTAGTAGACCTATGTTTAAAGATTGGCTCTACATGAAGTTTTTCAAATGGAAAGAAAATAATTTTAAAAAAAAGAAATCTGGAAAAATGGGAAAGAAGAATAATAAAAAGAGCAGAAATATAGGTACACACTATATACTATCCTTGTTAAGAGTTTTAAAATCATATGTAGCGGTTGAAACAAAAACTATAACAACATCTGATACTCAAGACAACAATATTTAAACATGAGGAAGGCAAGCAGAAGTAAGGTTTCCAAGCAACTAAAGTGGTAAAATGTTCATACTGATTGACTGTGATGTCACGTATGTCTATTGTAATGCTCAGAGCAATTACTAGCAAAACTATACAAAGAAATACTCTGATAAACATAAATTAAGGTAAAATTCTAAAAAATGTTCAAGTAATTCACAAAGTAGCAAGAAAAAAGAAATAAATAAATTAATACCAGAGTGAATAAATAGAAAATAATTAATAAAATTGCAGACTTAAGCTCGAACTTATTAATAATTACCTTAAATGCAAATGATCTAAACACACCAATCAAAAGAGAGATTGGCAAGATGTATAATCAAACATAGCCCAAGGATACGCTTTTTACAAGAAACTCACCTTGAGGTCAATGACATAGGTATAGCTTGAAAGTAATGGGATGGAAAGAATATACCATGCAAATATTAATTGAAAAAAAGGAAGAGTGTCTGTATTAATGACATAAAGTAGAAATTAGGGCAAAGAAAATTGCCAAAGAAAAAATATCACATAATGACAAAAATGTAAATCCACCATGAACACATAAGAATACTAAATGTGTACACATCAAACAATAGAGCCTCACAATACGTGAAACAAAACTGACAATGCAGGAAAGATAAATAGAAGAAAAATCATGATTACAGTTGGGAACCAATAGTTCACCTATGCAACTGCTAGAACTACAAGACAGAATACAGGCATGAATATAAGAGTTCTGAACAACACAATCAACCAATAAAATTGAATTCATATTTATAGAAGAACATTCAATCCAACAAACTCAGAATATACAATTTTTCAAGTGTTCATTCACCAAGACAGATCATATCTTGGGCAATAAAACATATCTCAACCAATTCAAAAGTTTGAAATCAGTGTTCTCTGATCCTAAGGATCCTAATGAAATCAATGAGAGAAAGACAACAGGAAGATCTCTGAACATATTGAAATTAAACAACGTGCTTATAAATAATCCATAGGTCAAAGCCGAAATCTTGAAGCAAATAAAATATGTAGAGCTGATTGAAAATAAAAATACAATGTGTCAAAATATTTAGGATGCTTCTAAAGCAGTCCTGAGAGGAAAAATTTTAGCACGAAATTCATACATTTAATACGAGAAAAGTCTCAAATCAATAATCTAAATTTGTACCTCAAGAAACTAGAAAAACAAAGCACAAACTAAACCCAAAACAAGTACAAGGAAGGGATAATAAACACAAGAGCAGCAATTGATGATGTTAAAATGGAAAACAAAAGACAAAAATCAATTTTAAAAAGTTTTCTTAAAAAATAAACAAGATTATAAACCTTATGAAAGATTTACAAAGATAAAGAAAGATGACACAAATCACCAACACCAGGAATGAAACAGGGATTATCAATACAGATCCTAAAATTATTATAAGAAAAATAAGGGAATACCACAAACAACTTTATACTTCTAAATCTGAAAATTTAAGAGAAAAGGACCATGCCTCAAAAACTGCAAAACACCTGTAGTAGTCCTAAAACTAAGGTCTAATATGTGCTGTCTTCATATCTGAATGGCCTTGAATTGGCCCAACTGCAAGTTTCCCTTGAACTCAGATCCTGCAGTTAAGGTCTTCTAACCAAACCATCCTCTTTATTAAGAGAACCTGTTTATCCCTGAGTTACAGGTTTAGGTTTCCTGCTAATTCACAGATTAGTCAAATGAACAATGAATGAGCCAATCACATACACCTGTAGGAAGCAAGAAGCACCTCATCCTCTTAACCACAAAGCCTGCCTTTCACAGCCCCTGATTGTGTTCCTGTGAGCAATCCTCTGTGTGGCATGTGATGTCCCTATCCCATAGGTGGTGAGTATATGTGACTAATTAATTGTTGTCAATCTCATCTGTCCATTGTTGGGTGTTGTGTGGTTGGCCATCCCCATAACCCTAGGGTAGGAAACCTTCTTTCTTCCATGGGATAAATAAGAAGTGATGAAAACATTGCCAAATCTCAACCAAGATAAAATAGACAATCTAAATGTTCTATAACTATTAAAATATTGAAAATAATAATTTGGAAGCTTCTCTAAAATAAATCCACAGTCTCAGGTGGCTTCACTGGAGAATTCTACCAAATACTTAATGAAGAATTAACAGCAACTTTAAGCCGGGCTCAGTGGCTCAACTTGTAATCCCTCGCTTGGGGAAACTGAGGTGAGTGGATTGCCTGAGCCTGTGGGTTCGAGACCTGCCTGGGCAACTTGGCAAGACCTCACATCTACAATAAATAAAAAAAAATTAGCTGGGCCTGGTAGCGCGTGCCTGTAGTTCCAGCTACTTGGAAGGCTGAGGCGGAAGGATCGCCAGAGCCCAGCAGGTCGAGGCTGCGGTGGCCGGGAGCAGCCACTGCACTCCAGTCTGGGTGACAGAGTGAGACTCCAACTCAAAAAAACAAACAAACAAAACATCAACTTTACACATTCTCTTCCAAAAAATAGAAGGAGAAAAAGTGTTTCCAAATTTATTTTATGAGGTTGGTAACACCCTGATACCAAAACCAGACAAAGACATCACTTACTAGGAAAACTACAGACAATTTTTTTTAACTTAGGCACAAAATCCTCAACAAAATTTTAGCAAACCAAACCAACAATGTATTGAAAGAATTGTACACCATAAGCAACTGAAATTTTTCCACCTGTGCAAGAATGGCTTAGTTTTGAAAATCAGTCAATGTAATACACTATATCAACAGGTTAAACAACAACAACAAAAAATGTATGTTTCTGTCAGTTGATATAGAAAGCACTTGACCAAAGCCAAAACTCTCAACAAACTAGGTATAGAGGATGACTACCTCCACTTGATAAAGGACATCTACACAAAAAACTTACAGCTAACATCAGATTTAATGGTAAAAGACATTGATTTTCTCTTAAAAACAGGAGCACGATAAAAATATTTGCTATCACCATAGCTATTCACCATATTGCTATGAGTTTTAGACAGTGCAATAAAAAAAGAAAAAGAAATAAATGGTGTATCAATTAGAAAAAAAGAAAGTTGTCCCTATTTGAAGATGACATGATTGGCTACACAGAAAAATCCCAAGAAATCTACAAATAAAGACATAGAACTAATAAGGATACGAGATCAACACACAAACATTAATCACTTTTCAATATTCTCCTATAGAAACCAAGTAGAACCAACCAACATGTAGAAACTAAAATTAAAAGCATAATATTACAATCACTCCAGAGAAAATCAAATACTTATGTTAACACTTAAGAAAACATGTAGGTCTCAGCAGATCTTGCTTGCAGGGGCTTCAAGGAAGATCTGCTGAGAGCTAGTCTATAATATTGAGAGACCTCTCACAGAAACAAAGATCTGAGTATCACATGTTCTCATTCATATAGTGGACCTTGAACATCCATCGTAATACTATAAGAAAAGGACTGACAGTGGTGGGAAACTATGGGG
>CAUYQG010173938.1:0-30646 GCA_963574415.1 Tarsius wallacei
GCTAAGACACAGTAGGTGCAGAAAACAATATGAGCTTCAGATAAAGGACTTTGGCAGAGTCTCGGGGTATAAAAACCAACGTGCAAAAGACAGCCACGTTTTTATATATCAACAACAAACAGGCAGAGAAGCAAATAAAAAATATAAATTTAACAGAGCTATTGTAAAATAATTGTAGGAAAATAGAGCTGCAATTTTCCAGAACATGGATAAATACATTGGTAATATTACTCCCCAGAAATGATTCAGGAGTAGAACATGTTAACACAGAAGATAGCTCTACTAAGTTGCAGCTGATGAAGAATTTACTGATCAGGAACAAAACACTTTTGCAAAACTTGAAAAGGGCTCCACAGCCTGTCTGTGATGTGTGTTGAAAATGAGGCAAGTCTTTTGCATTGATAATTTATCTAATTTTGCCTAAAATCTTATCATGAGAGATTTATCCTTTACATTAAGAAGTATGGCTTTTGAAAATCTATATAAAATACATACTTGTATAGAAATTATTCATAAAAGTCAGTTCTGTGAGGTTTATCCTAAATAAATATTAATCACACACTCTGGGGAAAAAAAACATCTAAATTTCCTCTGCTCACACATCGTAACAATCAACACAGAAGACTTCTGGGACCAATTGTGTGGGTTTTTTTTCCCTCCACACACCAAGTAAGCAATCAGTTTTGCAGCAGATACCAGCTGAGTGTCCTCCAATTCAATTCTGATATCATCTATCTGGAGATAGTGTCAGATCCCAAAAGTTGAGGGCGCAATCACACAAGACAGCCTCCCTTTCCCCACTTTCTATCATTCTCAAGTCCAGACCTCCAGAACTTCTGATCAGCTGGTTTCAAGTTGAAGTTCTCACACTCCCTCTTTGGGTTTAATTATATTTGCTAGAGTTGCTCACAGAACTCAGGAAAACACAAACATATACTGTTTCATTCTACAAAAAAAAATTTCAAAGGATATAGATGAAGAAATGCACAGGGCAAGGTGTGGAGAAAGGGGCACTGAGTTTTTAAGCCCTCCCTGGGTATGCTACCCCCCGTAAAATAGCCATATATTCAGCTATCATGTTTAGGAATACTGAGGCAGGAAATGTATAAAGTATATGAAGTTTAGGGACTGTGGCACAAGTTATGAAAAAGAAACAGCTGAGAGTACTTGAGATTAATAAACTTTCCCAGGCCCACAGGCAGAGACTCTCTTAAGGTAAAGAGCTTTTTTATCCTCCTTGAAGATTCTTTATACAGTTCTCTTTGAGTCTCTTGAAGACTTCACATCAGCATAGCTCACTCTTTCTGCTCAGCACAGTTCATGTAGCCTTTCTGTTCAGAGCTTCCTTGGCAACAATCCCAGACAACCTTTCACTGTCAGGAAAATACTGATCTATTACCCCTGTTTGAGATTTTTGCTCAACAATAAGAGAGAATGCAAGGGAAGTTTATTCAAAAGAAACACTTATGGATTCTTAAAATGACTAATGGTGTCTCAAGTTGGATGCTGAATTGTCCCAGACCTGTCCCACTGTGTAGGCATGAAATGAGGTTAGAAAGTTTCCAGGTCGGCTGTGGATATTTTACACTTGCAGAACTAAAGATATACCGTTCTCTTCTCCTTCAACATTGGCACACAGAATAAATAAGGAGCAAAGGTATTCTCTTAAAAGATCACTATTAGCTTTGTATCACATTAGACTATTTGCTCGAGCATGAAAAAAGTAAAAGACCTGCCATTAGGAAGACAAGTCATTTAGTACCATTGAATTCTTGGGTAAGATATGGTGACTAGTCATGTCTTTTGTTAGTGCTATTTTTTACCTTTATGACTGCACCTGATCTGAAAGGAAAAATTAAAAGATGAATTTGGGAAATAAGATTTGCCAATCTGTGGGGTGGGGTAGAGGTGATATTCTAACATTACAGTGATTTTTAAAAACTGATTTTAAGTAATAAAATGGAAATGATCTTTTCAAGTCAGTAATTTCTTTTTTTTTTTTGGAGTTGGAGTCTCACTCCGTTGCCCAGGCTGGAGTGCAGTAGCACGCTCATAGCCACCCCAATATCAATCTGCTGGGCTCAGGTGATCCTGCCACCTCAGTCTTACAAGTAGCCTGAACTGCAGGTGCGCACTACCACGTCTGGCTAATAATTTTATTTATTTATTGTAGAGATGAGGTCTTACGAAGTTGCCCAGGATGGTCTTGAACCCATGGGCTCAGACAACCCTCTTACCTTGGCCTCTCAAAGTGCTAGGATTAGAGGCTTGAGCCACCATGCCCAGCCAAATTAGTAATTTCTTATACAATTATTGAATATAACAACAGAATTTCAAACACGCAACTACATAATCTATCAAAATTCATCTGTCCTATTACTATAAACCACACACAGACACACACATACCCATCCCCCACTTTCTGTGATTAGAGCAGAAGAATCTTTCAGTAGGTGTCTGTAATGGTTCATTAGTTGTCTTGTTGGTATGGGTGCTCTCTTACTCTCCAAAGGCTGCTTAGGTTACCTTGCGGACTGGATTCCGTAGGTTGGCCCTTGTAAGATCAAGGTTCAGGGTAGACTCAACCTTTAAGTGTGAGGAGAGCAGAAAGATAAGTTGCACCCACAGTAGGAGCAAGTAGCATCATGTAATGAAAGCTGAGACTTCTTTTTCATCCTAATATCTTGGTCCTAGATATGATTACTGCACACATTGATGCTGCTACCTTCACCCCCTGGCTATAAATTATATATATACTGCAATGGGGAAAATTTCTTTGTTCAAGTTATGTAACTTAAGGTAACTATTTCTTTCTGAATTTACTGGTACACATTTGCATATCAGAGAATGATACTTAAGTCTGTATCTTGCGCAAAAGTTATAGAAAGTGAGTTTCTGTCTTTTCACCCACAGGCCTAAGTGTTGTTCTGTTCTAAGAGTAAATCATTACTGGTTTTTAGTATCTGGTTAAGCACTAGAGATGCACATTGAGTTGCCAGTATTACCAGTTGCTTGTGAGTGAATTTTTAATGAGAACCTGATCTGAAGGATGCGAACAAATGATTGAAATTCAAATAGCTCATAATAAATGTCAGTTCTGGATAGTCCAATACATGCAGGAGTTCGGAAGACAACACAATTTTCTTTAGAGAGTTCACAGAGTCATAAAAAGTTCATTCAGGACTTACCTTCGCTAGATTTGGTGTGCTTTTACAAAGTCTTTCTTTTTTATTTTGTTCTGTCATTAATACATGAAATAAAATGTTTTAAGTTCTGATTGGACTCAGAACTAGGCAAGGGTGGTGGTATCTTGTTAGAGAAAAAGGAAAGTAGTCAGAGATTTAAGCACCGTGTCTTCAGTGTATTTAAAATTCTATGTCTTTAAGATTTCTTTTTTGTTGTTGTTTTTTTCATAAGAGAATGTCTTGAAATAGCCCAGAGGAAGGATGATTTGCCCATTAAGTTTAAGAACTTGATGAATTGAGAATGTATGAAAATGAGACCTATTTTTACCCTGAAACATTTTGTGAGGGATTTCAGTTTTAAGAAAGTTTTCCATCACAGTCCATTAGTAATTCCCCAAGAAATCCCATGAACTAGACCAGAGGACCCTTTTCTCCTGTTGGTCAGGAGGAATTAAGGAGGAGATGATGTCAGATTAGTAAAACAGTTAGGAAGACAGTTTTCAAGTCATGTGTGATTTCCAGTCCATTGCTTAGCTTCCTGAGTTCTACTTCCTTACTTTCAAAGTTTCTATAAAATATACATATGGGATAAAATAATTAATTATAATTCTTCCTTCAGTTGCTATAGCAATGGCAGTTCCTTAATGTATCCTCTGTTCCTTTATGCCCTTCTGAATTAATTTAGCACAAAGCAGCTCAATTTTAGAAATAAAGTCCTTTGAAAATAGGTGTCAAAGTGTTATTATGGGGATTTTATGGTGACCAGATGAGAATGTCTCAAGACTTCTAGAAAAGCCAAGGCCTTGTGACTATGATTAGGAGGTAGAGGCTACAACTCCATTGGGTCCCTCTTCCCTTCTATGAATGTTCTATTTTGAGAACAACCAGTGGGAGTCTAGGTTAAGAAATATATTGAATCGTATTCAGAATCCTTTTAAAAATATATATATAATCCAAAAAAAAAAAAAAGATTTAGAATCTCTGTATTTCCTGAGACCCACTTAATTGCCTCTTGAATCTTATTTTCTCCTGATTATTCTCAAAGAGAAAAATAGGAATGTTAAAATAATTTATTCAAGATGATTTCTAGAATTCTGAAAAGCAAACTTATTTTATTGTTATTTAATGAATAGTAAATGATAGGTATCTGGTCATTCTAGAAGATAAATATCTTTCTTCAGTAGCTAGATTCTTTCTTACAGTTGTCTGTAATTGCAATGACTTTTTAATAAAGTCAGATATTATTATATATTTATAAAGAATAATTTATAAATGTAAAGCTTCAGTAAGTTAAGAAACAAGTCAGTTATTCTTCTTTAGAAAAAAGTCCTCAAATTTTGTCAAAAAAACTATAACCAAATTCTTTGATGCAGCCTTATTAACATATGACAAAATTAACATAATTAATTGAAGAAAGGTTTGTATTATCTCTCTCCCTGATTGACCTTTTAGATTTACTCATCTAAATTTTATTGGAGTAAAATGGAACCTGGTCATAGAGCACTAGCTCTTCTATATGATAAATAACTAAAGGAATTCAACCTACTGTATTCAGTCAATGTTACTGTTTCACTCAGGGTTTCATCAGAGAAGCAGAACCACTAGAGACGCATATTTATTACAAGGACTTGACTTTATCCATATGTGTTAGCTAGTCAGCCTGACAGTCCTAGAAGAATTTCTATTACAGTCTACCCTAGCTGGAAAAGGTTTTCTGGGAAATATAGTCATCTAGCCAAGTTGACTCGTGGCAAAACCACCACATGTGTTTTGAAATTCAAATACACTCACACGTTTCTTAATGATGGGGTTACATCCTGAGAAATGCATTATTAGGTGATTTTGTTGTTGTGCAAACATTATAGAGTCTGCTTATACAAACCTAGCTGTTAAAACCTCTACATGCCTATGCCATATGGGATTATATGCTACTGTACTGAATACTGTAGGCAATTATAACATAATGGTAAGTATTTGTGTATCTAAACATAGAAATGGTGCAGTAAAAATGTGGCATAAAAGACAAAATATGGTACACCTATATGGGACATTTACTTTGAATGCAGCTTGCAGGAATAGAAGTGGCCCTCGGTGAGTGAGTGGTGATTGAATATGAAGGCCTAAGACATTACTGTAGGCTTTATAAACACTGTAAACTTAGGATACACTAATTGTATAAAATATTTTTTTCTTCAATAATAACTTAACCTTAGGTTGCTATAACATTTTTCTTTGTAAACTTTCAATTTTTTTAAATTTTCTGACTCTTTTGTAACAACGCTTGGCTTAAAACACAAACAAGGTACAGTGGTACAAAATATTTTTCCTTCCATCCTTATTCTATAAGCTTTTTTCTATTTTAAAAAATTTTTATTTTAATTTTTAAAATTTTTTGTTTAAAACTATGATTAAAAACATACGCATTAACCTAGGTCTACACAGGATCAGGATCAGCAGTACGGTTGTCTTCCATCTCCACATCTTGCTCCACCTGAAGGTGTTCAGGGGTAATAACATGCATGGAGCTATCATCTCCTAGGATAACAATGTCTTCTTCTGGAATACGTCTTGAGGGACCTGCCCGAGGTTGTTATACAATTAACTTAAAAAATATAATCAGTAGATGGACTACCCTCTAAAAAACAGTAGATATATATACTAGTACTTTAGCTGTTAATTATCATCATCAAGTATTATATATTGCATATAATTGTATGTGCTATACTTTCATACGACTGGCAGCACAGTATGTGTGTTTACAACAGTCTCATTACAAATTCATGAGTAATGTGTTGTGCTAAATGTCTGGACGGTTACGACGTCACTAGGCAACAGGAATTTTTCAGCTCCATTATAATCTTATGAATAATGTTGTACATGTGGTTCATCATTGACCAAGACGTTGTGTGGTGCATGACTGTACTTCCTTTAAGCTTTTAGAGATTTAAGAAAAAAAATAAAATGTTCTAACGACCTCAAGCCCCCTGTAATTGATCTTTTTAAAATGTAAATTTAAAAAATCAACCATTATAACTATAAATAATACATATTGGAAAATGGCAATAACTTCTGTCAAACAAAATATTGCTCTTAAAAATGATCAATAAACCTATATTTACATAAGTCACATGTATATGCATTGCTGTTATTATTAGGCAATACAAGCATAACTCAGAGATATTGCAGGTTCCATTTCAGACTACTGAAATAAAGGAAAGAGCACAATTAAACAAGTCCCACTAATGTTTTTGGTTTCCCAGTGCATATATATACAAGTTATGCTTGCAATATACTGTATGTAGTCTATTAAGTATGCAATAGCCTTAAAAAAGTGTACATACCTTAATTAAAAAAATAGATAAAAAATGCTGACAGAGACTGTGAGCACATGCTGTTGGAAAAATGGCACCAATAGACTTGCATGATGCAGGGTTGCCACAAACCTGCAATTTGTAGAACATGCAGTGTCTGTGAAGCACAATAAATGAGACATGCCAGTATAACATAATGCATAAGAGCAAAAGCTTTGAAATCTGATAGATGGAGGAATTTGAATGCTGGCACTGTAAGTAAACTTCCATGTTCTCATACACAAAATGAGTACACCACCTAACTCTTAGGATTGTGTGGAGGCTAATTGAGATAAGGTATTACATATGTGATTTCATCTAGCTCTTAGCATAATACCTAGGACACAAATCACTCAAGACATTATAACCATTATTATTATTAATGGAATATTCACCATTATTTTTTAAACATTTTATTTGCTTTTATTTGTAAAACTGTGATTGATAGCTTTGACCTTATTTTGGTCAAATGAAATTTCTGACAGCACTCTGCCAAAGGTGATATGGAGACACTAAGATGCACTTTTGATACCTCAATGATTTTTTTTGTCCATGAATTTTAAATCTCTAGTACTGAAATGAGCTTTTCACTCTCACTCATTCACTTCAGGACTGATGTATTTTGAGGCCAGTAGGCTGCAGATGAAAGCACTTGGTAAGTGGTGCAACAGGAGGAAACTCCTTTATTCAGACAGAAGGCTGCTATTTCCCAGCACGCTTTTGCTTTTCTTATCCTTGTCATTTCCGAGCAAAGCCGCTTCATTTGCAGATGGCCAAGCGCCTGAAGCCAAATAATAAGCAAATGCAATTAGGGGAAATGGATAACATTTCCTTATGTAAGACTGACTTTCCTTCACTCCCTAGGCTTCAGGAATCGTAATTGTTTGTAGCAGGAAGTAATAAGAGCAAGGAAAATCATTCTGGCTGTATCCTATGAAATGAGTGAAAGAGGCAATTTGTAATCTCAGTGGGTTTGTTTCATCTGCCTGCTGAAGAAATACTGTGCTTGTTGGCCTTTTAGGATATGAGGATGAACTTCAATCTCTCTCCTTTGTGTCAACAATTTCTATTTTAGGAAAGCCATTTTGCTCTAGGGAAACAAATGTAAAATTTGATTAGGATAAAAATAGATTGAATGAAGCATTTTTATATTAAGGCATTCTAAGAGCATGGGGCCATACAGTGTAAGAGAGATGGTGATGAGAAAGAGAATTTCATCCCTTACTTTCTTAGCAACTCTCTTCAGGCATTCCTAAGCAAATATTTAAAAATATAGAATTACTTTAATGGTGTTGGAATTTATTAGATTTGGAATCAGAAGATCTAAATTTGAGGTACATACTAGAGAGACAAAGTCAGGAAAAAAAAATTGAGCTACAGTTTTGCCACCTGCGATTTTTTTTAACCTAGTATTAATTACTTAGGATCTCAGACTACAGATTTCTCCACAGTAAAATCAGGATAACATATATTCTGTTTGCTACATAGGACTGTTGGAAAGATTAAATAATATAATAAAACATTATATGAGTATGTACTACCACATTGTCTTTATTACTAAACTAACAATTAAGAAAAAAATAGAGCTCAGATGGAATATGCCTTGAAGTAAGTATTTGAATAATTTTAGGGGTGTTAGGTGAACATTGCATATGGATAACAAATGTTTTAAATTTAATGTTAGTTATATGTATTATCTGCTATGTGGATAATGTTGTTTATAATAGTTATGTTATTTACAATAATGTGCTTCAATTTCAGACCCTAGATGTTAAACAAACAGAGAAAGGTTCTCTAAAATAAAATGATATCTATTCAATGATAGGGCTTTGCAATGTGTGCCATAGTAAACTATATACATATTCAGGGAAGTAAAGGAAGACAGAACATTTTTAAGGGAAAATTTTAAAGGAGGATTACATAATTGTTTTGAGGTAATTATCCTTGGCTACAAGGATCAATAACAAGAGAGGCGCCAGTTTGAGATTAGACAGGCAATTGCTAGACAGAAGTCCTCACAGAAGTAATTTTTTTGCTTAAGGTTGTGATGGCCTTTGTGCAAGGTTGTGATTTTTGCAGTCTTTTGTGATAGTTCTTGATCTAAGACATTTGTGTAGGAGAATTCTCCCTTTATGGCCTTTCTTGTCTTGTTTGTCAACTTTTTTTTTTTAATCACAAGTGATTTCATTTTGATTCTGACAACTTTCTCATTGTCTAGAGAATTCTGGAAAAGTGCATGGTAGTGTGGCTGCTACAATGTTTAGTTTTGTATGATGAATATTTCTTGACATATATTAGAACTTACAGCACAGGGAAGCTGGTACACATGTAATTTCAGCTACTGTGGTACAATAAAAACCACATTTCCTTAGATGTTATGTTCAGCTTTATACTGTCAGTATGCGTTTTTTGTCTTTTTCATTTTTATTTGAACCCTACCACCAGTCTGAACTTCATGCTCTGCATGTCTGTGGTTTAGTCCTTAAAGCATTTCTTGTCAGGCATTGTATGTGGGCCGCTTCCTTCTCCTCCAGTTTCTTCACTATCTTTTAGGGGAGGAGTTTGCTGTGCCATTGAGAAGGTGGAAATAAAACATTTGCCACTTATTACAAGGTGATAATGAAGTAAAATGGATTTAAAAGATAGCTGCTGAGAATAACATTATATGTGGTGGTATAAGAATCACTTGGCTAAGGCTTAGGAGAGTCAGTTAATAAGGTATATGGTGAGAACTGAAGATAAGGCAAGCTCTGGGTCTGGAGGTGGAGTTACAATGGATAGACGTAGTCCCTGTTCCTTAAACATGTAATCTAGTGTAGTAATTTTCAAATTTCCTTCTGTGCCAATCATCCAGGGGCCTTTAAAAGGACAGGTGCTTGGGTTCAGTCCTCAGAGATTTGGTGAATTATTCTTGGGTAAGTCCTGGATGATCACATATTTTTTAAAGCTCTCTATGTGATTTTATTGTTCATCCAAATTTAAGAATCACAGTTCTAATCAGTTCTGGTTTTACTCTTTTATGTGCTACAAAATCAGGCAAGCCACAAAATATACTTCTGATTTAGTCTCCTCATCTGTAAAGTATGGATAATATCACTTGTGCTTCACTCATTTGTGTTATAAATAAAATTTATGGAATTCAAATTTTGCATTAGACATTATAATAGGATCAAAAAGAGAGATGAGTCACAGTATCCACTGTAGAAGGGATTATAGGAAGAAAACTTGAAGTAAAAACTTCAGGTATGAGTGGCAAACTTGTTTAGGACTTTTGACCACACCTTTCTGTACACAGCAGACAGGAACTTTTTGCTGCTTGATTAAATCAGTTCTTGCACCTGAGCAACTGACAGCTTCTGTCACCTGGTTGTGCTGATGAATTTTCTTCAATCCACAACTTGCAATGCCACTAAATGTTCTAGTTTAGTGTATTTACAGTCCCACTTGAAGACACACTTATTTCACACTTTCTTCTTCTAAATACTCCAACATCAGTTCAACCCAACTTGTGGCTTATTATTTTACTGAGAAAATAGATGTGGCTTATTATTTCACTGAGAAAAATAGAAGCAATTAAAAAGGAAACACATTGTTTTCCAAGCATCTAATTTATCAGTTATCAGCTTACATTATTATATGTTTTGTCTTTCTTTCTTTTATGGTTGTTCTTGTTCATATCTAAGTCTAGCAATACTTTCTGTGCTAGAAATCTATTCGTGTTCTCAGCTTTGCAAGCACTTTTACAATTGTCTCTGCACTCAGCTGTATCATCAATTTATTCCTCTCTGCCTGGTCATTTTCATCAACAAATATGCATTAATAACACCTACCTGAACCACAGCCTCCTCCATCTTATCTCTTTGCTCCTTATCTGTAGAACTTCTTGAAATTGTCTGTATGGACTGTCTCTACTTCCACATCTCACCCGCATTTCAGTTGGGCTATTATTTATATACTCTCTATAAATCTTATCTCTTCAGTAACAAAATACAATGATCAAGTCTCTGCTCTCCTCTAAGTCAGTCTCCAGATGGTATTTGAACACAGGTGGCCACTTCTAGAAACACTGTCTTTTTTCCCTTTGGTATCTCTAACACCACATTGTCTTGGTCGTCCTGTTACATAATTAATTGTTTTTAGTCTCCTTTGCTCATATCTTGAAATGTCAAGCCTCTCAGACGTTAGTCCTAGGCCTTTCTTGGGTCTCTAACAGAACTCTTGTCCTATTTTCTGGTTCCACGACTTTAAATATGTCTATTAAAGGATAACTGCCAGGTGTTTTCTACGTCGTTTGTTTTTTTTTAATCCCCTGTGCTCTTTCCACACAATCCTGCTCTTGCCCTTTCTTTAATCCTCCTCAGTTCAATGAATAGAATTGTTCCTGCCTTCAACTCCAAAACCTAAACGCCGACTTCCATTCCTTTCTTTTCTTCATTCTACCACATCAAATCCACAAGGAAGTTTTGTTGGCAATGTATTCCAGTTCAACAACTTTTTGACATCACCATGTGACCTCTTCTGTTCAAGTCACTTTCATCTCTGCCTGGACAATGCATCAGACATCTTAAGTGGGTTTTATTGCTATCACCTTTGCCTTCCTACGACTTATTTTCCAGAGTTATCAGAGTGATTTTTTAAAAAATCAGGTTGTTTCTCACTTTAATGGCTTCAATTGCAATTTGAATTTAATCCTCTCCTTTCAAACAAATTAACTGTACAAAAGACATTTTTGAGAAAATTAGGGAAATTTGAATGAACATTTGAGTTAATTTTGTTAGGTGTGGTAATGATATTTTGATTATATATGAGATTGTTCTTATTCAGAGATTGCCCTCATTTTTAGCGATGCATTCAGAGGTGAAATGACATGATTTAGAAATATTCTTTAAAATACTATCCCCATCCTCCCAAAAAAGAAAGAAATGAAGAAAAAAAGAATACAAATATGTGGTCAAATGATAATTGTGGACTCTGGTTACTTGGAGGTTTATTACCTTATCTTTTCTACTTTATATATGCTTGACAATTTTCATAATGCGAGTTGAAAAAAGACAATGGAAAAGTTTCCAGTTCTTTGTCCTGGGTTGTACCACTGAATGTTTGCCTGCTTCCCTAACCTTTTCTCCCACCCTCCCTTTTGTTTGCTGTAGTTAAACTACACTCTCCTTCTTTCTTTTCTGGAGCACTTCAAGTCTTGGCACTTCTAGTCCTTCCGCTCGGAACACTCTTCACACAGATGACTTATTTGGGTCTTACTGCAGGGGCAATTACCCTAACTTTCCCCTTGACTCCCACCCCTACCCTCTCTATTTTTTAAATATTAGACTACTTTGTTTACATGTTTATGAATTATTTTCCTTTACTAGAATTTAAGCTCCATGAGTCAAGATTTGGATCTAAGACAGTGCATAGTCAGTGTTCAGTAAGTGCTAGTAAATTAATGAATTGGGTCTTACTTTGTACTTCATTTTTAAAAAGCAGAAACCTAGATTGTAAAAATTACATAATTTTCTTAATGTCACAGATATCAAGAGACATAACTGAGATGTGAACCCAAATTTTTCTGATTTAGGGGACCTTTAAATCTCTGTATCATTTTCTGGTGAAATGAATTAATGGGGGGCAGTGAGACAGCATAATACCCAACTCAAAATTGAAAGAATTGTCATTGTAGGTATATTATCTTGAAAGAAACTTCATGACTTTAATTAGATTCTCAATTAGCTCCCAAATTTTAATCATTGTTTCTTTGTTACCAGGGCAACTTACAATGTTAGAGGCTCAATACAATATAGGAAGTTTAAATTGCTTGCTGACTAAAGTATTAAAGTCCTACAGACCAGCACTTTTCAACACCTAAATAAATTTTTGGATTTAATAACTGTTTTACAGGCCATCGGACGTCCCTATTTGCCTCCATACTGGGCTCTGGGGTTTCAGCTGAGTCGACGGGGTTATAATAGCACAGATGAGCTTCAAAAAACGGTTGAACGTTTAAGACAATATGGTATTCCTCATGTAAGTGTACCCTGAATAGTATGATGGAAATTGAGATGAATAGAAAATTGAAGTGTGGGAATTATAGCATAACATGTGTGTGCATGTGTGGTGAGGGGAGAGAGACAGGGGGAGAGAGAGGGAGAGGGAGAGGGGGAGGGAGAGGGAGAGGAGGGGAGGGAAACAGGGAACTGGCATCATTTTTGTGTATTATCCATTGAGTGTTCAATAAGTTATTTTCATTCTCTTTTTCTTACAAGATAGTCTGAAACACACACCAGTTTTTAAATTTTGAACCAAATACAGTCACTCACAAGCTACTTATGATTCTTCAATAATATTTGCTTGTCTGTTTTCCTAATGTTGGAAGGTCACATCTGCTACTTCTTTGTACAGGATGTTCAGTATGGTGATATTGACTACATGGAACGTCGAATGGACTTCACATATGATAAAGCTAACTTTGCTGGTCTGCCCGAGTACATTAAGGAACTGAAAAATAATGGAATGCATTATGTCATTGTTTTGGTAAATTTCTTTTGAAGATCAAACAAAATATTTTAATTAATATTTTAAGCATTTAAAAATATATATTACAATAAATTTATCAAAAGATAGAATTCTAAGCAGTAGTGTATTCTTATTATATAATAATAAATGTTATATTTCATTAAAGGATAATAAATTATAAGTACATTTTATATTATTCAATGACACTGACATGTCATCAAGTAAAGAAGGAATTTAGTAAATTTTTTAAACCTGGTGCACTTTCTAAGAGAAAATTAACTTATTGGTAGTAGGAAAAACATGTTTTTCCATCTATGGCCCTGTCTGTCAGGATTTGAAGACTTGATCATAAAAATCCTAAATTAATAATAATATAGTTATTGAGTAAATGGAATGATTCTTAGGTTGGAGAAATCCTTCTCTATGTCGGGGCACAGCATTATCTTTCATTTAATACTTTAAAAATATAAAATAAAAGTCATCTCCACAACCACTTTCAGGAGCATGAATATTATTGAAAGTTGGTTTACGGTGAGATGTTTTTTGTGCTGTAGTTGAGAGAGATTTTACATCTTATAAAGTAATTTTTCTTTCCATTATCTTGATGTAATGATGGAAATTGTCACTGTGTGTTATAATTCCTATATGACTTAATTCATGATGTTTGAAGTTTATGAACACAGTGTTGTTGTTTTTTTAACAGAATGGCATAGCATAAATCAAGATACATAAATTTGTTACCCAAATGAGATAACCTAACAGGAATGTATAAAGAAAAAAATACATAAGTATAAGTATATTATAATAGTAAAAAGTTTAGCAAGGAAAACTGATTTGGACTAGGCTCAATAGGTATTTGTGGGAAGTACAATACAGAATCAGAGATTTTTTTTCTTCCCTTGAATCATTAACTTTTGAGAACAACAGTGACTTGAGAATTTACCTACCACACATCTTCATCATGTAGAAAAGAAACTTGCACCCTCATAAAATTAAGTGACTTAACCAGGTTTTTACAGCAGCCTTGAAAGCAGAACCCCAATTTTTTTATTTCCCTATTCAGGGTTTTGTTTGTTTCCCATTGTATTATGACTTTATCTTATATAATAAACAACAACAAAAAAGTAGGAAGGGATATATGCTAAAGTAGCAAAATTTATCTACTCATAAATTTTCAAGTAAAATTAAGTGCAATTGATTATGTTGTTAAATAAAATTGACATCACTTGGGTCCACATTTTGCAGCACTACAAATGTATAGAAATAGAAAGCTATTATGTTTGTAATTATGCTTAATAGGTGGGGATATCTTAGTGTATACAATATAAAAAACATTGTTTATATGAATATTAGAAATTCTTATTTCAAAAAGGTTTTAGAATGTTTACATTTAAATCTCAATTATAAGACAGGCTCTTACCAGGGCCAATGTTCTTGGAAATTTGCAGGATCCCTTTTTGACAAAAGATGAGCCTCGAGGTACTTATAAACCCTATGAGCTTGGACAGGAAATGGGAATTTGGGTCAAAAACTCTGATGGAGTCACGCCAGCTATTGGCAAGGTAAGCACCTCAAGGAAGAATAGCTATCAATCACCTTCTGTTTTGAGTATTTAATAAACTAGTAAAATTCACCATGGCTTCAGTGAGCTGGCATTGTCTGAGTTCAATTCAAGAAAATTATATACAGCTTTCTCAGCTGTGTCAACTACTGAGTACATGAAACATTGGCCTGGATAATTGGACTTTTTAAGAAATCATTTAAGATCTGGAGAGTTGGTGAGAAATCCAAATACACAGTGTAACATCTTTTGAAAAGGCATTCTTTTATAATTATGATAAAACTATAATGTGATAATGTAGATTATATTAGAAAATTAAGTTTTTGTAGACTGAGAAATGAGACATTTGACATTTTCCTTAAATGAAAAGAAGTTCCTCACTTTGTTTTCTTTTATACAATGGGAATATTTTTAATTCTTTCATTGTTTATTAGAGTACAACATTGTAAAAAATTATATAATTATATAACTCATCTCATATTATATAGAAATCTGTATAGTTGGACCTTATTTTGCATTCTGAGTCATACAAACAAAAATTGACAATCAGTGCAATTAAATAATTTAACCAAGTACATAAGTACATAAGAAGTTCGTGGTAGAATAGAAATAGAATCTCACATCCGAGGCCAGTGCTCTTTCAACCTTAAAATTGTATATGATGTAATATTTTTATTGTTTATTATAATTTTAGCCATTTTTATCCACACATAAATCCATATCAATATAAATATAAAGATTAGAAAATGTAAAAATTACATTCACAGCATATACTGACTTATACTAAGTAGAACATTACAGTCCTTCCTTATCCTCAACACCCTTAAAATATCACTTTTATCATCTCCATTGTACATTCCTCCAGATTTTTAAATATATGTAATCATATCTTTAAATAATTGAGAAATACAATATAAACTGCTGAAAGTTTTTTAAAAACTGTAATATTATATATTTTTTCTTGCTAATGCATATAAAGCTATCTCATCTTTTTAAATAGTTACACTTAGTGCTATATATACTTGTCTCACTATGTCTGTATAATGTATTTTTAAGATGGAATTGTTACATTTGAAAATGAATGTCCCAAATTTTTACCCATATTTTCTCAATGTCCTCAGAATGTTTGTACCAATTTGTAGTTTTACCAAATAAACCTCTTTACACATTCACCAACACAAGGCAGCTAAAAAGCTGAAAAGTATTTTCTTGCATTAATTTCAGTGGTTTTATTATGAGTGAGGTTAAACATCTTTTTCATAATCTTTCTTACTGCTTCTGTTTTGTGTGTGTGTGTGTGTGTGTGTGTGTGAGAGAGAGAGAGAGAGAGGGGGAGAGAGAGAGAGAGAGAGAGAGAGAGAGAGAGAGAGAGAGAGAAATCAGTACACTGCCATTTTTTTATTGGAGGATTGTTTCTTTTTCTTATTGATTGGCAAAATATTAGTTATTGTCTTTTAACCAGTCTATTGTGTCTTTTACTAGGTTTATACTTTCTCATAGCCAAATCTGGTTTTTTTTTCTTTGTTGTTTCAAAAGGCCTTTCTTAATTCAAGTTTGTAAAAATAGATATTTATATATTCTTAGAGAATTTTTAAATTTTCTAAATGTTTAAATCATGAATCCATCTGCTTTAATTTTGTGTGTGGTGTCAGATAGAAATCATCTTAGTCTGCTTTGGCTGCCATAACAAAATCTGAGTGGCTTAAACAACAAAAATGTATGTCTTACAGTTCTGGAGGCTAGAAAGTTTAAGATCAATGTTCTGGCAGGGTTTGGTTTCTACTGTGGGCGCTTTTCCTGACTTGCAGATGGACACCTTCTCATTGTGTCCTCACATGGCAAAGAGAGAGTGAGATAGCAAGATGCATGAGGTGTCTCTTATAAAGGCACTAATCTTATCATGAGAGCCCAACACCCATAATCTCATTTAAGCCTAACTACCTCCCAAAAACTTCTATCTCTAAAGACCATCACAATGGGGGTTAGGGTTTCAACATATTAATTTTTAGTAGATACAACTCAGTCCATAGCAGAAATATAACTTAATATTTTCCCAATGGATAGATAATAGACCAAACATCACCCATGAAATAATTCAGCGTTTCTGCACACCTTTAGATACTAACTTTATCACAGAGTAAATTTTCACATAGACATCTATCTGTTTCTTATCTTTCAGCTTTGTTGCATTACTCTCTTGATCCATTCCTATATTTGATGTTGTTTTACTTAATATGAGCTTAGAGTATGTTTATTTAGGCTTTTTATTTTTCTATAATTTGTAACCAGTACCATTCGCTTAAACTTCCAGATGAATACAGAAGCAAGTTCCAAAGCATCCCACTGGGATTTGGGTTGGAAATGCTTTAAATTTATAGATCAATTTGGAGTAATTTGCCATCTATATAACAATGAGTCTTTGCATCAAACATCTATATCTCTTAATTTATATGTCATCTTTTGTATATTTAATGAATATCCTGTGGTTTTCATTATACTATTTTTACGGCTCTTGTTGACACCATGGATAGATTAAAATTTTGTTGTTGCTATTAATGTAATTTTTACATTTTCTAATCTTTATATTTTTATTGATATAGATCTATTTGTGGAGAAAATGCCTAAAATTATAATAAATAATAAAAATATTACTTCATGCATAATTTTAAGGCTGAAAGAGCACTGGCCTTAGACATGGGATTCTATTTCTATTCTACCATGAACTTGTTATGTACTTATGTACTTGGTTAAATTATTTAATTGCACTGATTGTCAATTTTTGTTTGTGTGACTCAAAATGCAGAGATTTCTATATCATGTGAGATGAGTTGCATTACTTAGTTTCACTTTTGTATTGTAGGCTTGGCCTCCAGGAGAATCAGTGTATCCAGACTATACTAACCCACAAACTGTAGAATGGTGGATCCAGATGTGTATGGAATTTAAGAACATTCTTGCTTATGATGGGATCTGTATTGTAAGTCTAAATTTATTACTTAAGAAAATGTGTCCTTGGTGTAAAGTGAAGTGTTCATCCACTCGTCTTTTATCAGCATTTTTAGCAAGCCACAGAAAGTGAAAATTAGCCTTCCCTGTTTTCTGTATTCTCTGCTTCATCTCTCACGCAGCACTGGAAAGGTGAACTATTTCCTTTAAGACTGGCGGCATCCATGTCATTGCTTCATCTTACTCTGAATGAGGCTTGTTTTATGCATTCATCACTGTATTTGCCTACAGTGTGCAGGGCAGTAGAGAGGCGGGGGTGGGGAGAGATAGGCTGACAAACTATTGTATGGTCACGACAGAGCATGTTCACGACAAGCAAGCACTAAATATATGGTAACACAGATGAAGGATATTGACCTTCTCTCAACTGAACTTAAGTCCATGGAAGTTGAAGAAAGTTTACCAATAAAGGTGATCGTGAAGATGAGGACTGACTAGCAAATGGGTGTTAGTTAAGGGAAAGCAGGATGTGGGTATAAGTAAGTCTTTCAGGTAGTGGGAAGAGCACATGCAAGAATGCAGAGAAGAAAGAACCCCAGGGTTGTACTGACCTACTACTATTGGGACAATACCAGTTGCGTGCCTAATCGGCCCCACTCTGCCAGGAAAACAATTGCAAACAGAATCATGTGGCCAGAAGACTGAAAGATTAATAGAGAACTGCTACTCAACAGAGGAAGTTTTTTTCTTATACATTGCATACTTTTTAAAATGAATTTTTGTGCCTTTGCTCATGCTTCTTTCTCCATTTTTTTCATTCCTATATGTTCAAATTTGACAAACTTGTCAACATGCAGCCTCCGTACCAGCTCCACCATGGAGCCTTTCACTGGTACTCTTACTAGAAGAAATTCCTCTTTTCTTTTATTGTAACAAATATTTATTGAGCACCTACTCTGTGCCAGGATACTTAGAAAAAATTTGCCTTCACAGAGTTCACATTTTAGAGGGAGACATAGACAACAGACATGATAAATAGATGAAACATAGCGATGTTGGATAATGGTAACTGCTATAGAAAAAAATTAAAAAATTAATCTGGGAAGTAGAATAGGAATTTTGAGAACTTTAAAAAAGGGTGAATTTAAATAGGGTGGTTAGAGAAAATTTTAACTGACAAAAAAGGTCAGAGGCTGAGCTATAGGGATATTTGAGGGAAGAACATTCAGGCAAAGGAACAGCAAGCAGGAAAGCCCCGAAGTAGAACATTCCTGACATTTTCCAGGAATAGCAACAAGTGTGGTTATTGCAAAGTATGGTTAGAACAGAGTAATGGGGGGAGGAGCAATTGTAGAGGAAAGGTCACAGGGGTATGGAGGTAGTATCATAAAAGGTATCGTGGACTGATTGTGAAGTCTTTATCTTTACTTTGAGTGAGATGGAAAACGTCTGCAGAATTTTAAGCACAGGTTTTAAAAGGATCACTTTGGTTGCTATATTGAGAATAGACTCCAGGAAGGCAAAAAAAAAAGAAAAGAAGGCAGATCTGAATTAAGGTTTTATAAAGCTTTATACAATTTGACCGATTTTCTTTAAGAAAAAAAAATTTAAATTACAAATAGAAAATTAGGCATAAAAGTGTGAAGACAGTCATGCAAAAAGTGGCCATGAAACTTCAACTTCATTAGCTTCCAGATAAATCCACCCTGGTTCCTTGTTGACTAGAGAGACCAATTAAGAAGCCATTGCAAGCCTCAATTTTTCAACCAACTCATCTTTGACAAAGGCTCCAGCAAAAACCACTGGGGAGAAGGGAACCTATTCAGTAAATGGTGCTAGGAAAACTGGCTGATCACATCCTGAAGTTGAAACAGACCCCATACACAAAAATTAACTCTAAATGGATCAAAGACCTAAATGTAAAACCTCAAACTATAAGAATCTTAGAAAACTCAGGAGACACCCTTATGGAAATTGGAACCGGCAACTAATTCCTATTCAGAACCCTAAATGCCCATACCTTAAGAAATAAGATAGACAAGCGGGACCTCATCAAACTAATGAGCTTCTGCAAAGCAAAAGAAACCATCAAGAGAGCAGAGAGACAGTCTACAGAATGGGAAAAAATATCTGCCAACTGTACATCTGACAAAAGCCTAACATCTAGGAAATCCAAGGAACTCAAACGCACTGAAAGGGAAAAACAAACAAACAACCCCACTAAAAAGTGGGCAAAAGACATGAATAGACTCTTCTCAAAAGAAGATATACAGGCACATGACACATGAACAGACACATGAAAGAAACACATGCAACAGACACATGAAAAAAATACTCAACCTCACTCATCATCAGAGAAATGCAAATCAAAACCACATTGAGATACCACCTAGCCCCAGTAAGAATGGCCATCATTAATAAAACAAACAACAACAGATGCTAGTGAGAATGCGGAGAAAAAGGAACACTTCTACACTGCTGGTGGAAATGCAAACTAGTGCAACCTCTTTGGAAGACAATGTGGCAATTTCTGAAAGAACTAGAAATTGACCTTCCATATGACCCAGCAACTGGGAATATACCCGGAGGAACTCAAATCATTTTACAAAAAAGATACTTGCACACATATGTTTGTTGCAGCTCTATTCACAACAGCAAAAACATGGAACCAACCATGTTGCCCATCGAAGCTGGACTGGATAAAAAAAAAAAAGTGGTACATATACACAATGGAATATTATGCAGTTATAAAGAAGGACAAACATATGGACTTCGCAGCAACTTGGATGGATTTAGAGTCAATCATACTCAGTGATCTATCACAGAAACAAAGAACAGAGTACCATATGTTCTCACTCATAAGCAGAACTTGAACAATTATAATACTGTAGAAAGGGATTGGCAGTAGTGGGAAACTGTCAGGAGAGGGGGCATGGGATTGACAATTGAGGGAAACTGCTAGGGGAGGGGGGGTATACCTCATCTACAAAGGTACCTGCATAATCAATATTTGTATACCTAACCCTGAATTGTACCCCATAACTTTATTTTTTTAAAAAATTTTTAAGGGTGAGGAATGGTGGCTCACATCTGTAATCCCAGCACTTTGAAAAGCTGAGGTAGGGTGATCACACAAGGCTGGGAGTTAAGACCAGCCTAGGCAACATAGCAAGACGCTGTTTCTTTAAAAAAAAAAAAAAAAAGAAAAAGAAAAGAAAAGAAAAAATTAATTAGCCAGGAATGGTGGCACACACCTGTAGTCCCAGCTACTCAGGAGGCTGAAGCAGGAAGATCACTTGAGCCCAGGAGTTTGAAGCTGCAGTGAGCTATGATCATGCCACTGCCCTCCAGCACAGGTGGCAGAGCAAGACATTAGTGAAAAAAGAAAAAGAAAGGAAGGAGAACTTGAAGAGCTTGCAATGGAGAATTCTTTTTCTGTCAGATCAGAGTTCAAAGTGAATGCCATTCCTTCAGAGAAGCTGAGTCAGGCTTCTGCAAGAGTCACCATTCCCTGAAAATGGACAAGGAAATAAAGGAGAAAGAAAGGAAACTATTATTTAATAGGGCATCAGTCTTGGCCCAGACACTATTTGTATGTGTTATCTATTGCTAATAACAAATTATGCCGAAATTTAGCAGCTTAATAACATTTATTTTTCTGTTTCTGAGGGTCAAGAAACCAAGCCTGGCATGGCTGGGTGTCTCTGGCTCAGGGTATCTCATAAGGCTGCAGTCAAGGTATTGACAGGGGCTGCAAGTTCACGAACATGGCTGTTGGCAAGCCTCCAGTCTTCACCAGCTGCTGACTGGAGACATCCTATTCTTGCCACATGAGCCTCTTCAGGGAGCAGCTCATGACATGGCAGATGGCTTCCCTCAGAGTGAGTGAGTGAGACAGAAAGAGAGGGTGTCCAAGATAGAAGTCACAAGTCTTTTTGTTGCCTCATCTTGAAAGTGACACCCTATCACCAATGCTGAATTCTCATCATTAGACGCAAGTCACTAGGTCCAGTCTAGGCTCAAGAAAAGGGGGCCACACAAGGGCCGCAACAACAGAAGGCAGGGGTCACTGGGGAGCATCTGAAAGGCCAGGGTTTTTACATATGTTTATTTTTATTTTTATTTTTATTTTTTTGAGTTGCAGTCTTCCTCTGTCACCTAATGCAGAGTGCAGTGATACAGTTATGGCTCACTGCCGCTTCAGCCTCCTGGGCTCAGTTAGTCCTTCCACCTCAGCCTCTTGAATAGCTGGGACTATGGGTACACACCACCATTGCTGGCTAATTTTTTTATTTATTGTAGATTCACTATGCTGCCCAGGCTGGTCTGGAACTCCTGGGCTCAAACAATCCTCCCACCTCGGCCTCCCAAAGCACTGGGATTACAAGTGTGAGCCGTTGTGCTCTGCCTTGACATATGTTTATTGAAAACAAAATGTTGGAGAGAGTATTTTTTTTCATAATTGTGCAGACTTTGTAACTGAGGCCATGGCAGTATGAGTGAACTAAGCACAGTCTTATAGCCTAGTGGTAGAGCCAGGATTCTAATTGAACACTTTCTGCAATATCACACCATGAGAAGCAGGAAACTAGAGATTTTCCTTCACTCTTCCTAGCAGTTTCTTACTCATCTTGCTGGAAACCAATATTTTAAAAGGGCAGATTAATGTCTCCTGTGGCCCACTAGTTTCTCACCAATTTATCTGTTTTGTTTTGTTTGCTGTAGAAACTCTTTTAAGATATTTTACAAGAAACTCTAATAAATGAAATATTTTGAAGCATATCTGCTTTAGTTCAAACAGTAGATGGGATGGTTTGAAGTGGGGGTATCCACCCTTACCATTTGAACCCTGAGGCTCTGAGAAGTTAGTTTAAAAATTTACAAGTACCCTCTGAGGTGTTCATTAAATTGTGTTGATTGATAACTGCTATGTGAGAAAATTTTTTAGTCACAAAACTTATACTATTTGAAGAATACATTTATGATAGTTTTATTGATTAAATTTCAATATTTGATTTTATTTATTATTTTTATTTTCAGTAGGGATCTCATTCTGTCACCCAGGATGGAGCAAAATGATCATGGCTCATGAGGATTTGATCTCCTGGGCTCAGGCAATCCTTCCACCTCAGCATCCTGGGTAGCTGGAACTATAGACATGAACCACCATGTCCAGCTAATAAATTTTTATTTTTATTAAATAACATAATGAAATGTACATGTAATAAATATATAGTTTGGTGAGTTTAAGTAGATTTATACAATTGTTCAACCATTACCATGTGTAAGTTTTAGAATACCCAAAATGTCTTACTTGTCACTTGTAGTCAATTCCTGCTGCCACCTATAGCATCTGGCAACCACTCATATTTTGTCATTACAAGTTTTATCTTTTCTAAAAATTTCATATAAATAAATTCATATAATTTATAGTAAAAAACAAAAAGAAAATGTACAAGTACCATAGAAACTATAGCAAAATCTACAAGTAGAGAGCTTTAGCATCAGAAAGCCATCACCTACCAATTGAGAGGTTTTAGAGAAATCTCTTCTCCAGTCTGAGCCTTCCTCTCCCTTCCTCCTCTGGAATAGTTGGATAATAGTAATTCTACTCTATGGGGGATAAACACTTCAGATCTCTCTGGGTATGTGCTAGTTCATACTAATTAATAAATGCTAGTTAATATTTTTAGACTAAAGCATTATTAAGCACCAAGATATTGTTAGACGTGTCTTCTAAAAAGAGAGACAAAAGGTAAAAGCCTCAGGTATCAAATAAGGTAGATGCTGTGAAACACAAAATTCATGAAACAAATGTTAAATCCGACACACAAAGAATGAGTGGGTTGTTTGCTTTCAGGCCGTGAAGAGGGTAACTGATCTAAGAAATTCCCTCCAGTAACCAGAATACTGGACAAAAATCCATTGAAGAACTAATGTGAGATGTAGACAACAGGCAGTAGAGGTCTGCTATGAGATGAGCCCAAGGTGATCTTGACTTCCTGTCTGGGTCATGCATTGTGGCCTGATTCCTCAATGGAATGAGGTAACAAAAACTGGAGTAGAAGACAATTGAGATGTCTGGAATTTGTAGGGCATGGTACTGAAAAGAAGGTATCTAAGGAGAGAAACTCCAGACATTTGCATAAGGGTTCTTTTGAGTCTTTAACTAAATACTAAGCTCTGAATACACAAGGCAAGACTTTAAGAGGTCAGGCAAAAAAACAAGAAGGGAGAAATGAACTACAGGGGAACTGTGAGATGAACTACCTGTGCCCACACAGGCATGAAGGTTTCTGAGACCCAACCAGTGAGAATGGAAGGACTGTTCATCAACCTGAGCATTTGGTAGAGACAGTAAAAGGGCCTACACCTTCAAAATAGGGCTGAGTCACAAAGAGGGACAAAATTATGAACTCTGAAGCAACTTGGATAGACTTAGAGGCTATAATACTGCGTGATTTGTCACAGAAACAAAGAACCAAGTATCATATGTTCTCACTCATAAGCGGACCTTGAACAACTATTGTGATACTATAGGAAAGGGATTGCAGTAGTGGGAAACTGCTGGGGAAAGGGGGCACACCTCATCAACAAGATTACAGGCATAATAAACATTTATATACCTAACCCTGAATTGTACCCCACATATTTAAAATAAAAATTTTTTTAATTAAAAAGAAACAGGACTAATCTAGTCCTAGACCCACCCAACAAAGCTTTTTAGAAATACTTGAATGAATTAAGAGATCCACTTTCTGTTGGAACAAAACAGAACACTGTGGAATGAAGAAGACATCAACATCTAGACACCTAAGAATTTAACATCCATAGACTTTAGCATACAATTTGTTTAAAAATCTTGCTAGACATGCAAAGTAGAAAATGATATGTGTACCAGGAGGAAAATCAGTCAATAGATAATGTCTCAGAAAAGTCAGAGAGGATAGAATTAGGAGACAAGGAACTTAAAACAGCTCTTAATTTAAAGACTTAATGAAACAAATATAAGAAGAGGAAACACATAGAAAATCTCAACTGAGAAATGAAAGCTATAAAAAAAGAACTTCACTAGTTAGAATGGCTAAAACTCAAAACACTGACAATATCAAACGTTGATGAGAATGTGAAGCAGTGGGAACTCTCATTCATTGCTACCATGAGTGCAAATGGTACAGCCACTTTGTAAGATAGTTGAATAGTTTCTTTTTTTTTTTTCTGAGTTGGAGTCTCACTCTGCCTCCCAGACTGGAGTGCAGTGGCACGCTCCCAGCCACCGTAGCCTCGACCTGCTGGGTTCCAGCGATCCTCTAGCCTCAGCTTTCCAAGTTGCCGGAGCTACAGGCGCGCGCTACCACCCCGGCTAATTTTTGATTTATTATAGAGACAAGGTCTCCCCAAGTTGCCTGGGCAGGTCCCAAACCCGCGGACTCAAGTAATTCACTCGCCTCGGCCTCCCAAAATGCTGGGATTACAGGTTGAGCCACCGAGCCCGGCCGAATAGTTTCTTTAAAAAAAAAAAATTTAGATTCAGGTATACATGTGAGGGTTTGTTACATGGGTTTATTGTGTGATGGTGGGGTTTGGGCTGCTACTGAACTTGCCACCCAAATAGTGAACACAATACACACTAGGTAGTTTTTCAACCCCTGTCCTCTCCCTTTCTCCCTCCTTGCTTCAGGAATTTTCAGTGTCTCTTGTTCCCATCTTTATGTCCATGTGTACCCAGTGTTTAGCTCCCACATATAAGTGAGAACATGTGATATCTAGTTTTCTGTTAGTGTTAATTGTTTAGACTAATGGCCTCCAGCTGCATCCATGTGCTATAAAGGACATGATTTTGTTTGTTTTTATGTTTGCATAATATTCCATGGTGTATATGTACCACATTTTTTTCTATTACTTTTTATTGTATACAAATTAGAGAGAAAGTAAGCCACATTTTGTTCCAAATACTTAAAGCAGTATGGTCAGGATATTTGAGATATAGGCTTAAGAACTGCAATCTATTATGATGCAGAAAACTTAGAAATAATTTTTAACAGATATTCTTTGCTATTTATATTGTCTATGTATCAAAACAATGAGCAGTAAGTCTAATACATCGTTTATTATCCAGTCCACCAAGATAGGCACCTTGATGGGTTGCTTTGAAGATTTTTTTTTACAAAGTTAACATAAGCTTATCATATGAACCAACAAATCGTAATACTAGGTAGGTATTTACTCAAATGAGTTGAAAACTTATATCCACACAAAAACCTGCACACAAATGTTTATAGAAGTTTTATTCATAATTGCCCAAATTTAGTAGTAACTAAGATATTCTACAATATGTAAATAGATAAACAAACTGTGGCAAATCAATGGAATATTATTCAGCAGTAAGAAGAAATCAGCTATCAAGCCACAAAAAAATCATAGAGGAATCTTAAACTGATATTGCTAAGTGAAAATGAGTCAGTCTGAAATGACTAAATACTGTATGATTTCAACTGTAGGACGTTCTGGAAAAGGCAAAACTATAGAGCAAGTAAAATTTTGGTGGCTACCAAATACTTGGAAGGCGGGGGAAAGAAAGTATAAATATGAGGGGACCAGGAAATTTTAGGGTAGCAAAATATTCTTTATGATACTATAATGGATGCATGACATTTGGCAGTGTTTCTGTTAATTTTTTAATGCTTTAAAAATAAACCTATTAATTTTTAAAGAGTCAAACAGAAATTCTAAAACTGAAATTTAAAGATCCACTGAGTGGGCTAAGAAGAAGATTAGACCTTACAGAAGAAATCAGTAAATTTGTAGATAAATCAATTATTTTTAAAAGTCTCTGATCTGGATCACAGAGGGGGAAAAAATGTCTAAATAAAATTAACAGAGTCTCAACTATGAGACAGTAACAAGTAGTCTACTACACATGAAATTAGAGTTCCAAAAGGAGGGGACGAAGATTGGAATAGAAAAAATATTAAATAATGGCTGGAAATTTTCCAAATTTAGCAACAAAAGTCAACTTACAGATTTAAAAAGTTTAGTAAACCCCAAAAATGATAAAGAAAACCACACTGAGACTCATAATTGGATTGTGTGAAATCAGAGATTAAAAAATAAAAGCTTAAAAGCCGCCAGAGTAAAGATATATAACATTCAGGAGGAAAAAAATAATAATAATAATTCCCACTGACTTTTCACCAAAAGCAATGCAACCTAGAAAACCATAGAACACCTATAAGGGGCTAAAACAAGAATATTGTTAATCTACAATTCTGTATACAGAGAAAGTATCCTTCAAAAATGATGGTTAAAATTAAGACATTCTTAGACAAAAACTGAAAAAATGTATAGCTGGAAAACATACATCACAAGAAATGTTGAAGGAAGCTCTTCAGGGAGTAGGAAAATGATACCAGATAGAAATTCACAAATAGAATATATGTGGGTAAATATAAAAAAACTGGTCCCACAGTTCTTAATTTTTAAAAAGTAACTATTTAAAGCAAAATTGTAACAATAATTTGGGCTTATAATATGTGTAGAAGTAAAATGTAAAAATAAAACAGCACAAAGAATATATCAAATAAGATATTTATATAGATAGGAATATAAAATAGGATAAAATAGCACTATACTACTATATGTTTCTTATATTAAGCATGAAGTGGCATAATATTACTTAAAGGTACATTGTTATAAGTTAAGGATGTATAGCATACAACTTAGACTAGAGATATAGCTGTTTAATCAACGGAATAAATACAATGGTCCACCGAAAAATGTTCAATTAATCTAAAAAGAGGCAGGAAAAAATTTTTTTTATAAATGGTAGACATAAATCCAACATATCAATAATTAAATTAAAATGACTTGATAGTGATTACTAGATCCTTGCATTTAACTGTACTTAAGTTAAATTTTCAGTTTACAAACTCTTAAGTTTGATTTGTACATTTGTCCCAGGAATGCAACGTTAGTTTAGCATTCAAGTATTAATCAATAAATTTTGTCATATTCTTAGAATAAGGGGGAGGAGAATTATGATAACCTCAACAGGTACAGAAAAAGAATTTGACAAAACTTAATATCCATTTTTGGTTTAGAAAAAAATACATAAACTAGGAATAGAAGAAGCCTCCTACTACCTACTACATGTTATCTGTGAAAAAGTACAACTTGCATCATACTTAATGCTTTCCTACTTAGAATGGTGGAGGCTGTAGGCAGTGAAATAAGGAAAGAAAAAGAAATGAAAGGCATAGAGAATGGACTTAAAGCAGTGAAGCTGCCTTTATTTACAGACAACATAGTAGTGTCCATAGAAAATTCTTTTTTTTTTTGAGTTGGAGTCTCACTCTGTCGCCCAGACTGGAGTGCAGTGGCCGCTCCCAGTCACCGCAGCCTCAACCTGCTGGGCTCCAGCGATCCTTCTACCTCAGCCGTCTAAGTAGCTGGAACTAGCGCGCTACCACACCCGGCTAATTTTTTGATTTATTGTAGAGATGCGGTCTCACCAAGTTGCCCAGGCCGGTCTCGAACCCGCGGGCTCAGGCAATCCACTCACCTCAGCCTCCCAAGGTGCAGGATTACAGGCTGAGCCACCGAGCCTGGCTAGAAAATTCTAAGAAATCTAAAACAAACAAACTGCAGTACTAAAAAGTGAGTTGATCTGTCACAGGATACACAGATCTAAACATAAAAACTAAAACTATAAAACCTCTAGAAACAAAAAAGGGAGAATATTTTTGTAAACTTGGGCTACATAAAGCTTCTTAGGACACAGAAAGTCATAAGCATTAAAAAAAAACTGAACTTTTACAATTTTTTAAAAAGACATCGAAAGACATTGTTAAGAAAATTAAGCAAGTCATAGATGGGAGAAAACACTCATAACACACTCTGACAAAGGACACATAGAAGATAATGTTTGGGTGGGGGAGTAGGGAGGTGGGATTGGCAATAGTGGGAATCTGCCTGGGGAAGGGGGGCACACCTCATCAACAAGGGTACCTGCATAATGAATATTTGTATACCTAACCCTAAATTGTACCCCACAATTTTAAAATAAAGAATTTAAAAGTAAAAAATAATAATGTTCTATATTTATATTATATGTATACGTACATAATATATGTAGACTATATATATTTTCTATAGATGTATCTTCTACATGCTATATATTCATGGATAATCTTCTACAACTAAATAATAAAAACAAATAACCCAATAGAGCTAATAAGGTCAAAATACTTGAACAGACATTTACAAAAGGAGACATGCATATAAAATTTTTCTCAACATCTATAGTAACCAGAGAATAGCAAATTAAAAATGCGATGAGATACCATGACACGCCAATAGAAAGGCTGAGATGAACACCAAATGTTTATGAAGATGTGGAACACTCAGAACTTCTGCACATTGCTGGGGGGATTGTAGAATATTCCAACCACTCTAGAAAGAATTCTGGAAGTTTCTTTAAAAGAATTCAGCAATTCCACTACAAAGTATACACCTACAAAAAGATGAAAACAAATATCCACAAAAAGCATTACATATCCATAACAGCTTTTCCACATAGCCAAAAACTAATAACAGCTCAGGTGCCCATCAAGAGATGAAAGGAAAAAGAAACCACTGGTATATTCATACAATGGAATAATACTCAACAACAAAAATGAACACACCACTGACAAAGTAAAAATATTGTGCTAAGCAAAAAACCCATTCACACAAGAGTAAACACTGCTTGGTTTCATTTGCAGGAATTTCTAGAACAGACAAAATTAATCTTCAGTGATAGAAATAAGAACAGTAGTTATCTCTGTGGGGGTGGGGAATGACTAGGAAGAGACACGAAAACGCTTTCTGGGTTATTGAAATGCCTCAATAGGAATGTGGTTCACAAGGACATGTATGACTGTCAAAACAGATTGAAGTATACACATAAGATGTGTGCATTTCGTTGGGTTTAAGTTAAACCCCGATTTTACAAAATCTTAGGTTCTATTTGTAGAAACTTATAAGATGATTTTAAAATGGAAAGGGAAATGCAGAGAAACTCAAAAAGCCAAGCAATCTTGAAAAAGAGTAAAAGTGATAACTTTCACTGCCAGATTTCAAAACTTACTGTAAAACTGTGGTAATCACAATGCTTTGTTATTGGTAATGAAAAACACACAGATAAGTAGAAAGGGACAGAGTTCAGAGAGATCCACACTTTTATAACCAATTGACTTTTGGTCAAGGAAACTATGCAATTCAGTGTGGAGAAAGGATCTTTTTTTGTTTGCTTGCTTGTTTTAATAAATGATACTGGAACAAATAGCAGTCTATAAGGGGAAAACATAAACTTCAATTCATGCTTCACATCATACATAAAAGTTAATTCAACAAGGATTACACATATTAGCATCAAAGCTTAAAACAAAACTGCCAGAATAAACCACAAGAGAGTATCTTTGCAACCTTCAGGTGGATATAGATTTTTTGGACAGAAGCGAGAAAACATTAATCATAAGGGAAAATTTTGATAAATTTGACTTTATCAAAATTAAAAATCTTTTTAAATAAAGACATCAAAAACTTTTTATTTAAAAGATAAGACACAGACTAGGCAAAAATAGTCACAAAATATACATCTGACAAGCCCTGGGTCCAAAATATTTAAAGAACTCTCAAACTTCAATTATAAAAAAACACAATTTCTAAAAAGATTTTTAAAAAACTTGAAGAGAGCCGGGCTCGGTGGCTCAGCCTGTAATCCTGCGCCTTTGGGAGGCTGAGGTGAGTGGATTGCCTGAGCCCGTGGGTTCGAGACCCTCCTGGGCAAGCGAGACCTCATCTCTACAATAAATCAAAAAATAAGCCAGGCGTGGTAGCGCGCGCCTGTAATTCCAGCTACTTGGAAGGCTGAGGCGGAAGGATCGCCAGAGCCCAGCAGGTCGAGGCTGCGGTGGCCGGGAGCAGCCACTGCACTCCAGTCTGGGTGAGAGTGAGACTCCAACTCAAAAAAAAACAAAAACAAAAACAAAAAAAAACAAAAAAAACTTGAAGAGGCAATTTACAAAAGAAGATATATGAATGGCCAATAAACACAT
>CAUYQG010173942.1:0-10240 GCA_963574415.1 Tarsius wallacei
GAATCTAAAAACAGACCTACACAAAATATGGTCAAGTGACTTTGACGAAGATGCAAAATAAGTCCAATGGAGAAATCCCATAGGCTTTTTCTTTAAGTGTCTCATGAATTGCACACCTATATCCAAAATAATGAACCCTAATGTAAATCTCACACATCATTAAAAAAATTAAAACAACCATAGAAGCTATACATCCATGGCCGACTGATTTTTGGCAAAGGTGTCCAAGATTATTCAATGGGTAAAGATTGTCTCTTTAAACAGTGCTGGGACAACTGAATATTCATATGTAAAAGAATGGAGTTGAACCCCCACTTCATACTACATAAATAAGTTAATTCAAAGTGGATCAATGATGTAAATATAAGAGCTAAACCTATAAAACTCTTAGAGGAAAACATTGGGGTAAACGTTTGTGACCCTGGATTTGACAAAAGAGTCTTTGTCAAAAGCATAAGTAACAGAAGAAAAACAGACAAATTGTACTTTATCAAAATTAAAAATCTATGCTCATTAAAACATATTATTAAGAAAGTAAAAAGTCAATTTATAGAATTGAAAAATATATTTGCAAACCACATATTAGATAAGGGTCTGGTATTCAGAATATTTAAATAATTTACAAGCAAAAACAAAAGGCAAACACACTAATTTTAAAATAGCAAAAAACTTGAATGGACATTTCTCCAAAGGTACACAAATGGCCAACAAGCACATGAAAAGATGTTCAACATCATTAACAATTAAGAAAATGCAAGTCAAAGCCACAGTGCAATACTAGTTCACACCCACTAAGATGGTTATAATCAAAAATTGGAGCATCGCAAGTGTTGACAAGGCTGTGGAGAAATTGGAGCCCTCATACATTTCTGGTGGGAGTGTAAAATGGTTTGACCTCTGTGGAAAACAACTTGGCGGTTCCTCAAAAACTAAACACAGAGTCAGCAATTACACTTCTAGGTATAGACCCAAGAGAATTGAAAACTCAAAGCAAATACATGTACATGCATGTTCACAGCAACACTATTCACAATAGCCAAAAACCTCAGAATAGTCCAAATATTCATAAATGGATGAGTGGACAGAGAAAATGTGATATTTCTATAGGATGGAAAGTATACAGCAATGAAAATTATTGAAATACAAATGAGGGGGGTGGGACCGGCAGTTGAGGGAAACTGCTAGGGCAGGGAGGGGCATACCTCATTAACAGGGAAACCTGCATGATCAATGTTTGTATACCTAACCCTGAATTGTATCCCACATCTTTACAATAACAAATAAAAATATAAAAATAAAACAAAGGGGCTGGATGGCATGGCTGGGTGACAGGGAATGAATGTAGACAAAAAAAGAGATCCCAAGACTGAGATCTGGAACTCTTCCACTTTAAGAGAGAAGATCTGTAAGAGAGACTGAGAAGGAAGAATCAGCAAGGTAGGAAGAGCCTCAAGAAATGCGGTATCCTGGAAGTCAAGGGAGTAAAAAAATGGTTTCAAATAAGAGGTAATGACTAACTGTGCTGATTCCTGTAGATAGGTTAGACAGGTGAGGATTGAGAATTGCATATTGGACTTGGAGGCTAGAAAGTCATTGGTGACTTTGACATGAGCGGTGTCTCTCAAGTGGGTGGCCCGATAATATGATTTGAGTGATAGCAAAGGACAACAAAGATACAGGGGTAGCTGGTGGGGAAATAGCCAAGAAAAATTCTTTTTAAGTTGGGAGAAATAACAAGTTTTTATGTCAATAGGAACGATCCAGTAGAGAAGGAAAATCTGATGAGAAAAGGAAGAATCAATGGAACAAGGTACTTGAATAGGAAATGGATTATTATCTGGCAGAGGAGTTTGGTTCTTGATAGGCACACACAACAGTTCTTCACTCTCAGTCTACGTTTTCTCTGAGTAAGGCAGACACAATAAAATCAAATACATCCACTAGACTAGTGAGCAGAAAGGAACCCACCTTGTATAAAGGGTCACTTTTTAGACAACCTGGCTCCTAAGCAATTGTTGAAAGCTTAGAAAGAAGAACTCGATCTTCTAATTTTTAAAAGATGCGTGTAACTGTGATTTTATGTGAGTTTTTTTAAATGTTCATAACTAACTCAGAATTTAATGAAAAGATGGAAAAAAAAAAGGCACCCTGAAGGCCAGAACACATTAGCAGTTTGAGTTGAATTGTGGTCTTTGCCCTAGGTAATCACATCCAGGCTTACTATTTTAATTAACATCTGGTTCTCCACAGGTAGCTGGAGTGAGTTTTTAAAATATAAGTCTGATTTTATCTATCACTTCTCTGCTAAAAATCCTTAAGTGGCCTTTTCTTAAGCACTGAATACAGTTTAAATGCTATCAAATAGTTGATACCGCAATCTTGCCTGAGCTAACTTCTCAGCTTAAACTCTTGCTGTTTGTTCTCTTGGACTTGACATTCCAGTAGTGGAATTTCTCTGCGTTCCTCAGGAGTGCTCATCTTGCTTCCTGATCATTATTACACAAGGAGCTTCCACTGCTTCAAAAGTTCTTCCTTTTTTTCCCTAGTTTTTTTCCAGAACAGTCTCCAAGTCTCAGTTCACTCCCCTTTTTGTCTAAGCTGCTTCCCAGTCTACTGCCCTCCCTCCATGTCACTTCATGACCAAGACTTCATTAAGAACCCTCTTCTATGCTTGCATCACACCTTGAACTTCCTCCTTTTTTTTTTTGTTATTGTTTTGAGTTGGAGTGTCACTCTGTTGCCCAGGCTGGAATGCAGTGGCACAAGCATGGTTCACCACAGCCTCCAACCCCTGGGCTCAGGTGACCTTCCTGCTTCAGCCTCTTGAGAAGCTGGGAGTACAGGCACATGCCACCATATCTGGTTAATTTTTAAAAAAATTTTTTTGGTAGAGACAAGGTCTCGCTATATTGCCTAGGTTGGTCTCAAACTCCTGGGCTCAAGCAATCCTCTTGCATCAGTCTTCCAAAGTGCTAGGATAGCTTGAACCACCAGGCTTGGCTGCACATTCATGGTATCGAGTGTCCTGTACTTCATGCGCCACCTTGGTCAACTCAGTAGACTTTTATACCCCTGGGACCAGGAGCATTTTTCCATTTGGTCCTCTAAGTTTAGCTTACTGACTACTATAAGCCAGGTGTCAAGTAAGTAAGTGATGGAATTCGGCGCTCTCCGAGTCTTGACACCGGTTGTCTCTCCTAAGCTCTTTATAGCTATTCTCTCAATTATTTCCTGCTATCTGTATGTCTACTGCCTCCTTAGATTCCACATTCCCCTTCTTACTTTCCTTCTCAATCGTTGACACCAAGATCCACTCAGTTACACGGGCCAGAGAACTTGAAGTCTCTCTCACCCCTCACATCAGTCATTCAGATTTTATTGAATGTTTCTTGACTATCCAAGTTATGCTGCTGTTTTTTACACCACTACTGCTGTGTTAGATAAGACCCTCTTTATTTCTCACCTGTACTGTTTCTAGATACTCAAAAACATCTCCCTGTGTCTATAATTCACTCATCTTTGTCTTCCAACCTATGTTCAACCCTGCTGGCAAACCCAGTCCTGGTTTCCACAGCTTCAAGTGCTCTGCTTTCTCTTTCTGGGCATTTAGATAGTTCAAATGCTTTAAGAGATGTTCTTATTCATTCACCTAACCTGACTTACATTTCTTATCTCCCCTCACTGCTTATACAATGTGATCTAAAAATACCAAGCCTATTACAGTGTCTTTCTATACTATATTTTAAATGTATTCACACATACTGTTATTTCTGCCAAAATGCTGTTTTCATGTCTCCAGAAGTACTTTTATTCATCTTCAGAATTCAGTTAAAATAAGCCCTTATGTAAGAATCTTTTCTTTAATATTCCCCTCTGAGTTACTTCCTCTGAGCCTCCTTTGATTCTTGTTCATATTTCTATCATACTTATATGCCCATTTCTTCTAGACTTTGAGGTACTTAAAAACAAAGATTGGGCTTCACTCATCTCTGTTGTCCCAGTGACCAGCCAGCATTTAAGTTGTGAGAGTTGTTGATAGACTTTGTTAGAATGAATAAGTAAATAATGGTAATTCTTTGTCACCCACAGCTTGAACTCACCATTGATTCTGTGAGCGCTAAATAAGCCATCCTCCCACCACCTCCCTTTGTATTTAAAGCACTTACCAGAGCGTTTAGTTTTTAACTTACAAGGACATAATTAAACAGAAGGGATCCTGTTGCCCTGATCTTGAAATCAATAAGCACTTACGTGGTCACACTTCAGGTAGAGTACCCAGAAAAATCTAAGTAAAATTGTGAGGAAATTGAAGCTGCCTTCGGTATCATCCCGGTTTCCCTCTCAGAGGTCATTTCTTTCCTCCTGAAATGGTTTGCTTTCTAACCTTCTTTTTACCCCCAACACGTTTACTCCACTTCCTCATCCCGGACACTTCATTTTCTTGTCTGTAACAGAATCATAGAAACTTTAATCAGTAATAATCTTTAAAGTAAATTGAGATTCTTTTTTGAGCGTTTGGTCTGGAAGGAATGAATCTACTTATGAGACCAAAGGCATAGACTGTTTGAAATTGAGTCTATTCCAGGAAATATATGATATGTGTTCCATATAATCAGAGATGACTTAGCTTCACCCTTCTTTTTATAGATGAGAGCAAGCAAAGCCCTCAGATACTGCTAAGCAGTTCCAGAGCAATCCCCCATGCTGTCACTCACAAATTCCCATAAGGTGTTAGGCAGGTAAGTGTAAATAGTTTTCCCACCATGTTTCCGGAGGGAACTGTTGACATTGGAATACCATATAAAACTTAGAGAAAAAAAAAATCTCAGATGGTAAAGTTTTGAGCACAAGGTTAGGGAAAATTACATGATGTTTAATTACACACACATTATTGAATCATTAATGCCATATGGTAGGGTGAAAAAAACAAAGTCAGGCTGACTTCCCATAATTTTTTTCTGTTTAGCGTCTCAGAAAGACTAAAAGAGCAAATGTATAAAACCAGCTCTTGTTTTCATGAGTTGATTTGCGATGACATCTTATAGAAAATATGTATCGTCACTAGAATAGATCTGTAGTTTCCTCCTTTCCTTTAAATGAATGACAAATAGTGTGGGTATCCTCAGGAGGAAATAGTGATGCATGGTCTTACACAGCTGATGCTTGAGATGCCACAAATGAGAATCAAAAAGGTTGACAAGTGTTTGGAGTTGCTGCTAATCAGCAGGCCAGGCCTTGATAATTGTAGTGAACATCTAAGGAAAAGTTTGCTGATTGCAGTCCTTGCCTGGGAAATGCACACCCAAGTCTCATAATTAGCAGTAACTGCATTAATAATCTTCTGGTAACACCTCCCCCAAGTTCTTTGTTTTCTTTTTAATTTCTATAGCTATTTTTCACCCCACATTTTCTCTCTGGAGTTAGAGTTAGAAAACTAAATTATAAACAATGAATGCCAATTAGATGCAAGGCACCATGAAACACATTATTTCATTATTAAACATGCACTAATAGAGCCCACAATCCCATCTATAGATATGGAAACTGAGGCAAAGAGAGTTTGAGTAACTTGCGAGGGTTCATAACAGCTAGTAGGTATCAATGAACCACATTGCCACATGTCTGATACATTTTCTTATTCAGAGATATGGGTAGAAACTTCCTTTCATAAACTCAGGTGTGAAAGAAAAATAACTTCAGTTTTCCACACAAAACAGAATTTCATAATAAATCCTTCATCTGACCAGTTGGTGGAAGTTCTAACTCAATCAGTTTCTCCTGCTTGCCGATTTCTTGGAGTGGTGTCTAAGATCTGCTGGGCTTCCATAATAATGTTAAAGACCTAAGGAAATCGTGCAGGCTGGGTCACCAGCCACCCATGCCGGTATCCCCTGAGATGTTCCCATTCCCACCTATCTTTAGGTACTGATCTAGGCAGTCCTTTCTTTGAGTCAGTCAGAATAATTAGGCTTCAACTCAACAGTCAGACTGAGTCCAGCTTTCTCCCACTTAACTCCTTGGCCCCTCCCGGGTTTTGAAATTATTTTCCAAATGTGGATTACACAGTGAATGGAAAACTTGGTGTGGTCATCTATAGCCCTTCATCATTTCCATGTTCTTCTTGGATGCAGGTATACTTTTATTGCTCCAATGTCACAGTGAGTAACTGTGAGGCTGTCTAACCCCCATCTGACTGCACACACTTCACAGTCATTTCTACTCTGGCAATTTGCCATTTGTCTGGGAAAGAGAACATAGGTTATTCCTGCACTGGAATCTCTCAAAGTATCTGAGGTTTCTGCTGTATCGATGTACCCCAAACTAATCCCAGATGAGAGGCAGCTTCCAGCCCAGCTTATATCTCAGGAGCCCACACGACCTCTTCACACCTTGTTAATGCATGGAAGATGCTCAGTAAACAATTGTCAAAGAAAGGAGAGAAGATGGCAAGATGAGAGAGACCTAAAGAAGGGGGAGGGGAAGGCAGGGAAGAGGAAAGGATAGGAGAGGATGGAAGGACTCTAGGTGAGAACCACAGCATAAGCATTCCTAGTTTCTTTTCTTCTTATTTCAAAACAAAATTCTATATTTGTGCAATGATGTGGATATCTGTCTCCCTTCCCTAGCTCCACCAGACTCTAAGTTTCAAGAAGGAAGGAATTTTATCTGTTCTTCTCACTATTTATTTTCCCCAAGTGACTAGTACAATGCATAAATGACTGTATTGTCATTTATGCATTGCAGTTGCCCCATCTTGTGGGGTGCGACTTCCTCGACCCACAGTAGAAATGACTGTGAAATGTGTGCAGTCAGATGGCGGTCAGACAGCCTCACAGTTACTCTCTCCCACTTAACTCCTTGGCCCCTCCTGGGTTTTGGAATTATTTTCCAAACGTGGATTCTCAGGAAATCCATTTTCTTCTCACTTTATCGAGGTGGTTTTTCTCTGGGGAGGGTGATGTTTCTTTAGTGTTATTCTCAGGAAATCCATTTTCTTCCAGTTCTACTGTATACTTTATATATAGCTACTATTTTTTTCTGTTGAAAATCCAGATTTTTAAAAGGAAAAAAAGTAATATACTTCTCTATTTTTTCTCTTTCAGCATTTCCAGCCCTTCCTTGAAGCGATGACCATAGAGCTCTCTAAACATCTGTCTGTAAGGCCGGAGGCACCGGAGGGCGGGGTGGGCCTCAACAAGAGGGCTCTAACCCAGACCAGGAGAACAACAGCGACCCTAACAACCCCGTTCGGCCAATCACCAGCAGGCACGACAGCTGTCCCAACCAGTAATCGCTCTCCCCAATCCCCCTCACAGCTTTCTCGGTGTGCCCCTTATGAATCCATCTCCCATCTTGTGGGGCGCGACTTCCTCGACCCACGGTTACATGGACCGGTGAACCTCGCCTGGGATTGCGCTAATAAATTTCTCTTGGCTCCTTTGTTGCCGTTTCGCCTGGTCTGGTTTCATTTGCCTTTACATTTGGTGCCGAAACCCAGGACGGTGTGGGGCCTCAGCGGGCCCCCCCTCCTCTCTCGATCCGGTACCTCTCTCGGGAACAGGACCTGGCCCCAGGACCTCAGACAATGAGGTGAGTCCCTCGTGTTCCCTGACTTCTCCTCCTACCCTCTGTGGTGCCCAGTCCGAAATCGCAGCTGTGTCTGGGCTCACCCCTCCGGCACGGTGCCTTTGGCTCCGGTGTAGTGGAGACGTCCCTATCTCCGAATCACCAACCCTATAGACAGAAGTGGGTCTTCCTTTCCGTCCCTACTCCAAGTGGGTCTGGGACGCTGGGCTCACTTGTTTAGGGACCCGGGAATGGAGGTTGCGGCCATGGGAAGCCAGCCTTCTAAAACTGAGGCTCAGACCCCCTTGCGGTGTCTCATATCTAATCTGGCTCCTCTGGGGTTGTCCGAGGATATCTGTCAACGAAAGCCGATCTCCCTTTCCTCCCGGGCCTGGCCCCAATATCCTCTGGACAATCAGTCTCACTGGCCCCCCGAGGGAACTTTCGATTTCGGCCTCCTCACCGATCTCAGTGATTATTGTCACCGGACTGGGAAATGGTCCGAGGTCCCCTATATCCAGGCCTTTTGGGCTCTCGCCCAGACCTCCGCGTCAGATGTCCCTTGGCCCAGGTCCTCCTGGCCAAATCCCCTGATTGGGGCTATCAGCCGCTCCCCACGTTGGAATCTTCCTTTACAGATCCTCCGGAGGACCTTGACCTTCCCCCTCCAGCTCCTGCCCCTCTTTCTCCTCCCCTCCCGTCCACCTCTTCTCAAATGTCTGCTCTTTCTCAACCCCCTCCTTATTCGACCTCCTGTGCCCAGACCTCTTCCACTCAGGCCCCCCAGTGTCTGCTCCTGCCTCACCTCCCACCCCGCCCCGCCTATATACGGCCCTTTCCCCCAGCCTGCCATCTCTAATTCCTTTGTCCTCAGCTCTAGTCGTTCCGGTTCGGTCGGCTCCCCTCCCCCATCCACTTCCATCCCTACTACCATGAAGACACCGCCTCCCTCCTCCAGTCCTGTTGATATCACACCTGATTCCTCTGCTTCCAGCTCCGCCCGGCCACCCACAAGTGATACCCTCCTCTTCCATCATCACCGCCATCTTGCCCTCCTTCCACCTCATTCCCTACTCTCACCCCACCGCCATCTTACAATCCTACACCGCCCTCTAAATGGACCAGCCCTCTGGTTACCAGGTCCCGGGCCCAGTTACTGGCCCCTCTCCGGGAGGTGGCAGGTGCTGAAGGACTGGTTCGGGTACATGTTCCCTTCTCCCTGGGGGACCTGTCCCAGATTGAAAAGCGCCTAGGCGCCTACTCTGCCAACCCAACTGCCTACACCAAGGAGTTTCGATACCTCACTCAGGCATACGAGCTCACGAGGCACGACCTCCACGTGATTTTAACCTCCACCCTCACTCCCGAGGAGCGCGATCACGTCACCTCAGCAGCTCGGGACTACGCTGATCAGGTACATAACTCCAACCATTCTTTGCCAGTCGGGGCCACGGCGGTGCCTGCCGAGGACCCACAATGGAACTATCGGGATGGTGCCACAGGTAGGACTAGGAGGGATCAGATGGTCCGCTGCCTTATTGCAGGGATGGAAAAGGCAGCTCAAAAAGTCATTAACTATGACAAACTGAGGGAGATCACACAGGAGCCTAACGAAAACCCAGCCTTTTTCCTTAATCATTTAACAGAGGCCCTTACCCTTCACACTCATTTGGACCCTTCCTCACCACTGGGGTCCACAGTCTTAGCTACCCACTCTATCACCCAGTCCGCTCCGGACATCTGGCGCAAGCTTAAAAAGGCGGAGGAGAGCCCCCAGACTCCACTCCAAGACCTGGTGAATATGGCCTTTAAAGTTTATAATGCCCGAGAGGAGGAAGTGGAGGCCATACGGGCCCAGAGGCTAAAACAGAAGGTGGCCCTTCAAACCCAAGCCCTAGTCGCTGCCCTGCGGCCAGCACAACAGGGGCCTCAGGGCCCCCGTCTCAGGAAACAGTCCGAGACCCGAACACTTCCAGGAGCCTGCTTCAGGTGTGGCCAGGAAGGCCACTGGGCAAAGCAATGCCCCAACCCCAGGCCACCGACTCGACCTTGCCCGGTCTACAAACAAGAGGGACATTGGAAGTTTGAGTGCCCCCTGGGGGGGGACCATTCCCCGGCGACAGAGTTTCGCGGGGGGCCGGCTCCCCCAACGGGCCCCTCACCAGAGCTTCTGGGCCTTCTGGGCGACTGACGCCGCCTGGACTCGAACACCCCAATCACCCTTGCTGAGCCCAGGGCCACACTACGGGTAGCGGGTAAGTCCATCTCCCTTTGGGTGGACATGGGGGCTACCTATTCTGTTTTACTCTCCTTCCATAGACCTCTACATCCTTCTCAGGTCTCGGTTGTGGGCATCTCGGGGGTACCCTCCAAGCCGCTGGAGACGGGTCCGGTGTCCTGCCTTTTTGAAGGCCGTCCCTTCACCCATTCATTCTTAGTTATCCCAACCTGCTGAGACCCTTTGCTGGGACAAGACCTTCTGTATAAGCTCGGGGCATCTATTTGCCTCACCTCACACCGAGTTCCCCCGAATCCGCTCCTGGCCCTCGCCTGTGCTGTCTTCTCCCTGGAGTCTTTGTCCCAGCAAAGGGTCTCAGCAGGTTGGGATAACTAAGAATGAATGGGTGAAGGGATGGCCTTCAAAAAGGCAGGACACCGGACTCGTCTCCAGCGG
>CAUYQG010173943.1:0-12868 GCA_963574415.1 Tarsius wallacei
GATGAGGAAACTGAAGCCAGAGAGGAAAGGGACTCATCATGGTCTCGGAGCCTGCAGTGGGGAGATTCAAACCCAAGTCTGTGCTTGAGAAAGTCAGGGCTTTGCCCGCTGACCAGGAAGGGGTGGGAGGTACTGGGGACATAGCAGAGACACACACAGAGTTCTGGACTCCCCAGATGGACTTATTTGTCCTCTCAACAATCCTCTGTGTATGGTACTGATGAGGAAATCGTAGCACAGAAAAGTTCATTGACTTGCCCAAGGTTACACAGCTTGCAAATGGCAGAGCCGGAAGTTCTGCTTGGAACCATTTGATCTGCTCTCCTGCTTTATGACTAAATGCCACAACAGCAAAAACAGGAGAATACAGGGTCCCGTAGGCACATGTAATGATGGAGGAGGGTGGGTTTGAGCAGCATCAAAATGAGGCTGGAAAGATGTTAGCCAGACAAAGAGAGGGAGAAGACAAGCGTCTGGGCAGAGGATACAGCATGTGCAAGGGTCCTGGGTTGGGAGGGAGAGCTGAGAGGTCCGTGTGGCTACAGCATCCAGGTTGAGGAGCAAGGCAGCAGCAGAGATGAGTTTGACCAGCGGGGAGGATTGGGCAGGGGGCCTCAAGACTGTGGGAGGAGAGAGGTGGGGTGCGGGGTTGGGGGTGGGCGTGGTGTAGTTGACCCAGCAGGGGAGGGGGGAGGCTGGAAAAAGTGGTGATGGTGACGGAGACCACAGCAGGGAGAGTGGGGGTGGGCGAGGGGATGAGGGGTTGAGAAGGGCACCAGAGACCACACGAGACAGAAGTGAGCCTGGATCTGTGTTGAGCCCTGAGAGTCAAAATTGGGCTTCTGGAACCCTGGCAGTGTCCCTGCAGCCACATGGGGGCACCCAAGAGCTGCCTCTGGGATGGGCTGCCAGCTTCCTGGGTCCCCCACCCCACAGCCAGCCAGGAGGGGATTGTTGTCTGGCCCCACCCTCAATACTCACCTACCTGTCCAGGGAGGAAGGGCCTGCCCGTATCCCCATTTTACAGAGGAGGGAGTCTTGGCGCAGGGAAGGGAAAGGCCTCATCCGAGGACACACGGCAGGCAGACGTGTAGCCCAGTCTTCAGACTGCTATCTGTGGGCCCCAGAGAGCACTGTCTCTAGATGGCACTGGCCAGAGTCGTGGCCGGTGGTATGAGCTGTGTGTGGCCTGTGTCATGGTCTGGAGCCAGGATTTGGCTCTCACTCTGTCCCAGTCTGGACGCTGGTCCTTTCTGTCCTGGTCTGGTCAGTGAGTAGAGGGCTCAGGCAATGTTGCTGTGGTCACAGCTGCAGCTGCAATTGTTAATGACATAGATGTGTTATGGAGGGAGGTGTAGTGGGGGCATCTGTTCCATCCTCAGGGGCCATGACAGACTTTCCAGAGGTGGAAAGAGCTCAGGAGCGAGACAGGCCTCAAGTCCCTCCTGGCCCTGCCACTTCCTGGTAATGGTCTTCGGGCAAGTCACTTCTCCACTCTGAACCTCAGTCTCCTCATCTATGAAAGGGGCACACCCTGCTCATCTCATGGGCAATGAAGAGACAGTGTGCTACCTGCTGGCTTGTGGTTGGGGCTTGGTCAATGTTTCTTCCTCTGCAGAAGTGGGGGGGGGTGTGCAGTCTGTGGGCTGTGTGGGATAGAGAGGGGCTTGGTTGCCAACCCTCTGGGTGGTGTTGGTTGAGGGGGCTGACAAGGGGTGGGTGGAGCTTTCCAGCCCGTGGACTCCAGGTGGGCAGGGCCGTGCCATGGCTTCTCTTGTAGCACTGAAGAAAGCCTGTATGAGGGACCCCAGTCTCTGGGCCCGCTTCTGTCGCTCGGGGCCTGGGCAGGTGCTGACGTATGTGCTGCTGCCCTGGACGCTGCCCTTCGAGTATGTCTACTTCCGGAGCAGAAGGTAAGGCTCAGCCGGGGGTCCTGAGAAGGGGAGGTACGGCTGGCACACTGGGTGGGCAGAGCTGGGCAGGGCAGAGTCTGACTGGTCTTCCCATGCTGCCTGGTGCTGGCTGCATGCCCCAGGGCCTCAGTGGTCTCTGAAAAATGATCCTGGTGGAGAGGCGGTGGGATGGATACAATCATAAGCTGGGGTCTCCTGGGCAGCACCCTGGGCCCCACGCTGTCTCTGTGACCATTGGCCCATTGTTCCACCTGTCACAGCCTCAGAAACAATGTGCCACTCACTCCTAAGGTAAGTCTAGGAGCTGGTCTAACTCAGATGAGCTGTGTGGCCGGGGCCGGGTCTCTTGATCTCTCTGGGCCTCACTTTTCTAGAAAACAAGGCCCTTCAGGCCAGACTGACTGTGGTTAAGCCCACAGTAGCCGTTCTGACTTGCTGATTAAAACCACCACTTGTCACTGAAAACCTCCCGGGGCCGAGGCCTGGGAGCAATGGAGGCTGCCCTGACCTAGACCCCATTCCTGGCCTCATGGAGCCCACAGCCCACAGCTCACACACTCACCTGTGCAACCATAGCTCTGCCCAGAGACACCCACCCAGAAGAGGTCTACACTAGGGTTGCGCTGGTACTGCTCAAACTGGGGGCCATATGGCCGGGGAGGGCTGCCCGGAGGAGATGGCTTTGGGGCTATTATCTGAAGGATGACTCAGAGTTCCCAAGGCAAAGAGGAAGGGAAAGCCTTCCAGGCAGATGGAACAGCATGTGCAAAGTTTTGGTGTCAGAAGGAAGTTAAGGCTCATTCGATGAGCAGGAAGGGAGGCCAGCATGGCTGGAGCCAAAAGGTAGCCCATTCTGCAAGATGAGGCCAAGTGGGCTTGCAGAGGCAGGCATACAGCTCTGTAGCCAGCTGAGGAGTGCGGTCTTCATACTGAGAGTGGTGTGCCAGTAGTGAAGTGTGTGAGCAGGGTGGCGTCATGAGGAGGTCTGTACTTCAAATAATTATCTAGTCTCTGGAAGGCCTCTGTCCTGTTCCACGTTGAGTTAATAACTCAGTCAGCCCTGCTGTTTAAATTGTCAGGGGTCCAGAGCTGGGAGGGAGCTTTCTATGATATAGAGTCTTCTCATGCCGAGCTGTTTACCGAAAGCCCAAGTTGAAATCAAAAGTGTAAATGTAAAGTCTAGCCTTTTCAGTTAAAAAAAAAAATTTCTTGTGTGAGCATTGGTTGGGAGCCTGTTCAGACCACAGAGAAGCTCACCTTCGGTATTTTTCATAAACCATATGATCAATATACAGGCTGCATGGGTAGAGACAGAAGGTCCAGAACAAAGGAGGTGACAGTCCAGCTTATGTTTTGCTTATCACACCACTCCCTCTGGACTGTATGCCCAGTTTGAGCTCCTGGTTTAGGGGCCCCTCCAAGGGTGATATGGTGCAGGCTGAGGCCCTGCAGTACCTAGTGAGTCTGAGCAGGTGCCCGGCCAGTGGTTGGATGACCTGGCTCACTGCTGACCCTGCAGGGCAGTGTCTCTGCAGACAGGCTCCAGCTGTCCTCTGCGGTGGGACAAGATGCAGTTTTGAGTATCCTGAATCTGGTGCTGGCTCCCTCATGAGGGCAGTGGGGAACCACGGGAACATTTTGAGGAAGAGAGGGCTATGTCAGATGTGTGTTTTAGGAAGGTCACCAGCTTCTGAGAAGAGAGTGGACAAAGGGCTGTGGGGTAGGGAGCACAGGGGCTGCTCCGGGGAGAAGAGACAGGAATGGATGGAGATATGGAGGATGAGGAAACCAAGGCCTAGATAGGTTCCCTGACCTGAGCAGGTCATACAGTTGATCACATACTCCCCAAGCCAGCCTGACCCCGAAGCCCTGCCCTTTCCGTCTCTGGGTTCCCTACTTGTGCCCTGTGGAGTCCATGACCCTAAGGCCTGGCTGCCTCCACCAAGTTCCAAGTCATTGTGGGTAACCCCACCGCTGTAGATACCTGTGCTTCTGGCCTGTTCTGCAATGGTGGCCAACACCGCTGGACACTTCTTACCCCAGCCTGGGTAGCTTGGGTGCACAGACCCCCAGCTCCGCTCTGGGCCTGAAGGAAAGGTAGGCTCAGTGGGGCCATGCGCTGGGGCTTACCTGGGCGAAGCTGATGTTCCTCTTCCTCTAGGCTGGTGGCATGGCTGCCCGACATGCCAGCGGACTTGTGGTGGATGCAGGGCCTGCTGAGGACCTTGGCCCTCGAGGTCTGCTCCAGGACGAAGGCCCAGCTCCTTGGGCCGGTCAGGTGAGCTGGGCAGAGGGCCTGGAGGCAGAGGAGCGGGAGCAGCTGTGCCATGCGGGAAGACGCTGGCTGTTTCCCTGGATGCTGGGCAGGCTGGCCTCACCATCTACCCACCACCAACTCACCTGTGTTCTGGCCACCCACCCATGTAGCCACTGGTCCATGTATCCCACTGTATGCCAGGTCTGTGATGGACACTCCATGTCCAGTCATGGTAGTATCTGCGTGACCTGCTGGGGACAGTCCCTATGACTCCTCCCTCGAGGACCAAACACATCTTCCTGCTTTACCAGATCCCTGACAGCCCTTCTGCTGTTATTCCAGACACCCCCATGTGACCTTGTGCGAGGCTGGCCCCGTGCGCGATCTGGGCTGGACCTGCCTGACCCTCTCCCCTGGCCTGCCGTCCCTACTGGCAGGGTCCCTGGTGGTCCTCTCTCTCCCTGGTTCATAGCCATCTGTTAGCAGGAAAATCAGTGCAGCCCTCCCAGGCCCTTCCTGCTACCCCTAGCCTAGCCACCACAAGGGTTGCAAGTCCTTCCTTCAAGCAGGGAGAAGAGTGACCTGGGCTGGGGCTGCACCCCAGAGCTTCCCCTGTCCTTCCAGAACCCCATGAACTCATGAGCCTCTGCTCCTTCCACAGCCTGCTGGCCACCAGCGTCCCAGACACAGGCTCCCTCCAGCCTGGGGCAGCTCCTTGCACAGACACCGCTGTGGAGCTCAGGCCCACCCAGCAGGCCTGAGGGGGCTGGGCTGGGCCAGCCCAGGGACTGGTCTCCCACGTCTCCTGCTCTAGCCCTCTTCCTGCAGACCCAAATCTGCCCCACTGGAAAGAGGCCTTGCCAGCCTCTCTGGAGCCCCTGCAAGGTAGAGCCGGTTCCCTGGAGCCCGAGGGACCTCTGTCAGCATGTGTGTACTCAACTCGGATCACGTGTCATCCTTCCTGCCTCATCTCATCAGGTGGAGAAAAGATGGCAACAGTTGAGACACACATCTCAGTTCCGGAATGTCTATATAGGACACTTGGAGGGCAGCAGAGCTGGGAAGTGGGTTCCTGTACTGCCTGGAGCTGCTCATAGAGCACTTTACAGAAGATGGAGAAAATGCTACGGGAGCATCTGAAATGATGGGGTGGGGTGTGTCTCCCCGGATCCTTTCTCTGCCCTGCACTGGCCCTGCACTCGCCTCATTCAGAAAACCTTGACCTCTGACTTCCTGTTGAGTCCAGCCGGGAGGCCCTGGCAGGGACGGGGAGGGGGAGGACAGAGGGATCCAGGTCTTCTGGGATCCCAGCTGCGGCTGCTTCTCGTGGGCCCAGGGCCCTGCTGCCACCACAGCCTTGTTCCTTCCAAAGATCTGTGATGTAGCCGCCTCCCCAGGAGGGCAGAGAGGGGGCCAGGACAGCAGGCCTCTACCTCCCTGGGAGCCACCGCTCTTCCTGTCCTCAGGGCAAAATCACGCTGTGCCCTGGCTGGGCCCTTAGGAGACTTTTCAGCCCCAGGAGAGATGAGGAGGGTGGATGGGGGTGGCATGGGCGACAGCAGAGCCAGCAAAGGAATAAATGTGCAAACTGAAGAGACAGTGAGTTGTTCATTCATTCATTCATTTATTCAGCTTATACTTAATGAGTTGTAGGCTCTGGGGACACAGCTGTGAACAAAATTTACATTTTGTGGGAGCAGATTCTGAACAGCAAAATAACAAAAATATAAGATCCTTCTAGGAGTGGTGGTGGCTGTGAAGAAAACAACATAGAGTGACAATGGTGATGGGGGTGGCAGCCACACTGGACCAGGTGGCTCCCTGAGAAGGTGCTGATTGTGTTGGAACCGGAGGGTGAGAAGCAAAGAGTTTTGCAAGCAGAGGGAACAGCAGGTGCAAAGGCCCTGGGATGAGAATGAGCTGCTGTGTTCCGGGGTGGCTGGAGGAGCCCACTGTGAGCCAGGAGGGAGATGGGTAGGGGCTGTGTCATGGTGAGAAGTTTGCATTTGGGCAGGGGGACAGAGGAGTGAAGAGAGAGTGGGCAAAAAGAATGGACAAAGGCAGAGGAGGGGCAAAGGGGAAAACTTTCGGCAGATCTCCACCTCTGGGACCCACCCAGTCTGAGCAAGACTTTGCCCCTCCTGCTGCCTCCCAGGTGGGTGCAGGCACAGACACTGCCCCCTGCACTAGGCAGGGGCTGTTCACTTTGAGTCAGGTGGTCCCCAGCCTCTGTGACACTCTGTCTGCACAGAGCAGGCTGTCCCTACCCTCAGGTGCTGGGTTTGGGATTTCTTCCCTCAGGGGAGATGGACCGCCTAGCCACCTAGCCACCTGGATCTCTGGGTGAAGGGTCTAGAGGCCTTTCTCCCTGTCTTTTGTCCTTTGTCATGGACTTGTCCCTGCCCACGGGCACTCAGCATCCCTCGGTCACCCCTCCCTCTTTACTTAGTGAAGGCTTTGGCCTGCACCATCTTTGTCCCCATGGCTTTGTTTTGAGACTTAGCCTGGGGAAAGATAGCTGGCCACTCCCACCTCCCTGTCTACCATCCTCCTGTGCCAAGCAACATTTGGTTAAATGTTTCCAGCTTACTTGGTTGAACATCTCAGTTGCTTACAACACTGTGCTCTGAAAACTTCTCTCCGATCTTTATTATTTGTGGCTCATGTGTCAAGGTCATCTGCTCACAACCTGACAACTATAGAGACCATTCACAAGCACCCTGCACAGTGCTTCACGGTTTTTAAGCACTTTCCTGGCTTCTGTCATATGTAACACCTGGGTATTTTCTCATGTGATGTTAAAATCCAACTGCCTCTGGCTTTCCCATGATCTAAGCTCTGCACTCTGGGCCCACAAGCCCTGCCTATTCCCTCTGCCTGAGGCCAGTCTGGCAAGGATTGAAAGGCATTGGTCTGGCCCTTCTGGGACTGCTCTCCTCCATGGTGAGCAGCTTGTTCCTTATAACCACTCCTCTGGTACATACACAACCCAGCGATACTGCCCAGGAAGGTCTGGCCCCACAGCTCTTGTTTGTTCATGTCCTTCTGGGACCATGGGGTCCAGCAGTGCCCCAGAGGTGATAGTGTGGCAGAGAGGGGCTAAAAACAGTTAAAATTATTCCTTTCTAAAATTCAGCCTGCAAGCTCCAAACCTGCTAGACATGGGATGTGAGAAAACCAAATAGCCACAAGCTGCTTTCCTGTAAGTGCAAGATGGTAATCAATTCACAACCTTACCCCAGCATCCTCTCTTTGTAAAGTTACCAGTTTACAACCCCTGTTTGTCATGTATATCCTGGAAACAATTTGTTCTTTGAAAATCTGTTTTTGCTAAATACGACTTTACAAATTCCAATGAAAAGTATGTAGCCATACAACCCGACCTCCTCCCTTATCTAAACTAACATATGAAACCCCTCTCCTCTTTCTCTGGGTTGCTCAGCCTTGGGACATTAGCCCACTGAGTTGCGCTGGGGGTAATAAAATGCTGCTTAGCCTTGCTGTCACGGTCTCTCTGTTTTTCCGCAACAGTAGGATCAGCACTAGATCTAAATTGTCTTTCACCTCCCACCTCCTGGCCACCACCTCTAATAATGTAGGCTCAGAATGAATGAGCTCATCTTGAACCACCCCTGTGGACTTCACTGAACCACCATCCAGCAACTGGACCAAGCCCCTTCTGGAGCCTGGAATGACCCAGTTATCAGCCTAAGAGTCACAGTGCCGACTCATTACCAGGGTCCCCCTGACACAGAGCCCTGAGTCAGTATAGAGCAGAGGAGGAAGCCTGGGCTCTGAATTCAGGCCCACCCGGGATTGAGCCCCATCTCTGCAGCTCAGCATTGATGTGACCCAGGAAAATTCCCTTGCTCCCAGAGCCTCAGTCCTCCCATGTATAAAATAGGGATAATAACACACACCTCATGGAATGTTTGCTTGAGAAAACTGGGTGTTCCTTGTGGACTGCATCAAATGGTAGAGATTGTGGTTCAGACAGGGGGAGTAGGGAGTGAATTCACTATGTTCCGCCATGTGCTAGGCACCAGCCCAGGGGTGTCAGCACTAGGCCTCCATTGAGCCTAGAATCAGCCCCCGGGTGGGGAGTTGTCCAGGCAAACCACACAAAAGTCATGATTGGAGCCCAGACCTGTGTGATGTCAGAGCTTCCTCTGGGCCCTGCGCCTTGGTGTTCCAATAGGTTCACTAAAATCTTGGGTCCACCACCCTCTACTTTTTCCAGTGTCCCAGCCAGAGACCACTTTGGGCCCTGGACCCCAGGAGTAGCTATGGCTCCCACCCATGAGCCATATTCCTGGGTTAGCTACAAGCCTCCCAGTCTGGCTTTCTGAGTGCCAATTATCTGCTGGGTGTTTCCTGACGCCCAAGGCTGATCCCTTCCCCAAGGAGCTCCCATGCCTCTGTTGCTCTCTCCATGGAGGTAACAGGGAATCCGATCCTCACAAGTACACACCACCTTGCAGTTTACAAAGCCTGTGATCTCACTTAATTCTCCCACAACCCTGGGGGGTAGGCATTATTCTCCCCATTGTATGGGTGAGGAAACTGAAGCTCAGAGAGTAGTTGAGCTGGAAATGCCCAAGTCTGTGCTCCAGGCAGCAGAAAGAGCCCTGGATGATCACAACTTTGTTGTGTATCTGCTCTATAATACTAAGCAAGTCCTTTCCATGATCAACTCTTAATTGCTTTAACAGTCAGGGGTTGGACTAGCTGGTTTCTAAGAGGCCTCTAGCTCCGCTCTGAGCCCATAACATGCATAACTAATGTCACTGTGATCAGGGGGAGGAGACATGATTTCAGGAGAGGAGTAGACACAGGAAATTTCTGAACTGGGCCTTTGTGGGTCCTAGAATTTGGGTTGGCTGAAAAGTCACTCTGGAAGGGAAACTGCAGGTGCAAATGTAGGATGGGGTGACCCGTGGTAAATTAAACAGACAAGGAATCTAAGGCTTAGAGAGTTGAAGTTCCTCGTCTCAGGTCACAAAGCCAGTCAATGATGAAGTCAGCATTCAGGCCCAGATTAAGCTGTGTCTGCAGCCTATCAGGAAACTATAATTCTTGATGAAAATATCAATGCCCAAGACTCTTCTGTAGAGATTCAAATGTATTTAATCTTGACCTAAACTTATCTTGACAGGAACATGCTTGGAGCCTGTATTTCCTGGACACTGGTGTCCTCTGGGGCCTCCCTGTGGGCATGACTACTTGTCTGAGCTGGCATCCTGTGTCTCAGACTTGCTCAATGTCATCTGTGGCAAGAGGGCTGGTATGTGCCAATTTGCTAGTGGGGTGGCCTCTGCCACAGTCCTATGTCCTGCCTACACAATTGTGTTCACAGTCAGATGCCTCAACCCCTTTGAGCACTGTAACCCACACATAAATCTGATCATGTACTCCAACTGGATGTTTGGTTAGGAAGAATCCTTATTTTTAGGTGTGTTAATGTATTGGGAATATGTTTTCAAAGAGTTTTTAAAATCTCTTAGAGATCCATACTGAAGTATTTATGAATAAAATAATGCAACACACGAGATTTGCTTCAAAATAAACTAGGTATGTGGGAGGTGACGAAAAATGAGCAGTTGGTAATAGCTGACACTGGGTGATGGGTCCGTAGACGTCCATGACACCATTCTATTTGTATATGTTTGACATTTCCATAACCAACAAATACTTCACCCTAAAATTTTGATGATATATACAAATAGGAAAAATGCCTCAAGACAGAACACGACAAAGCAAAATCAAGGACACTGGGAGTGGTGCTTACCCAGAATGCCAGGCTGAGAGGGCAGTGGATGAGGGTGAGCTGTGTGCATTCAGCACCGTGGACAGCGACCAGCATTCCTTGCCGCCTCAGTAGCCTTGGGACTGGATTTCACACTGCTGAGAATTTGGAGATCTTCTAAATCCACCTTGTTTAAGAAGTATCTCCTCAGGACAAAGGGTGCTATCCAGCCTCTTCTTACACATCTCCAGGGATGGGACATTGTCTGCTCAAAGAGCAGTCTAGGCCTTGATGGACACTTTTGGCTCATGAAAAGCTACTGTTTTCTGCTTTGTAAGGATACTGCTGCCAAAAACTACTTGACTGTATACGAGTATGTTTGTGTCTATTTCTGGGCTCCCTATTCTGTTCCACTGACTTGTATGTTTATACTTGTGCCAATTACACACTGTGGCTTTAAAGTAAGTAGCTTTATGGTAAGTCTTGACATCAGGTAGAATGAGCCTTACGACTTTGCTATACTTTTTTCAAAACCGTTTTCACTATTCTAGATTGTTTGCTTTTCTATATACATTTTAGGCCAGGCACAGTGACTCATGCCTGTAATCCCAGCACTTTGGGAGGCAGAGGCAAAATGATTGCCTGAGCCCAAGGGTTCCAAACCAGTGTGGGCAACTTGGCGAGACCTCATCTCTACAATAAATCAAAAAATTAGCCAGGCATGGTGGCGCACCCTTGCAACCACTGTACTCCAGCCTGTGCGACAGAGTGAGACTCTGACTAAAAAAAATATATATATATTTTTAAGAACCAGCTTGTCAATTTCTACAAAAAGGTCCAATGAGATTTTGGTCTTATGGATAATGAGACTCTATAGATAAATTTCAGAAGAATGGACATTTTAACAATGTTGACTCTTTCAATCTATAAACAGGGTATAGCTCTCCACTTTTAAAGTTTTCTTTAATATAGCTCATCAATGTTTTGTAGGTTTTGGTATACAAATCTTGTACATATTTTCTTAGACTAAAAAGACCAAAATCTCATTGCAGACATCATGATTCTTCACCCCTAAATACTTCAGCATGTACCCCCTAAGCAAATGAACATTCTTTTTCATAAACGATACAGTTTTCAAACTTAGGAAATTTAGAATTACTATAATTTTATCACCTAATAGAAACATTGCACATTGTCTCAGTAATGTCCTTTATGGCTTTAAGAAAATCCCAAATCCAATCCAGAATCACACATTGTATTTCATTGTCAAATCTCTTTAGTCTCCTTATGTGAAACAGTCATTTCAGTCTTTTTTTGTTCTTTCATGACACTGACATTTCTGAAGAATACAGGTAAGTTATTTTATAAAATGTCTGTTAACTTAAGTTTTGTATTCATTCCTCATTATGAGATTCAGGATACGAATTTTTGGTGGGAACACTACATAAGCGATTCTGTGTCCTTTTCAGCACACCATATGTGGAGGTACATGTCGTCGGTGTGCCACGTTATTGATGATGTTTATTTTGATCACCTGATTGAGGTTATATATTATTAAGGTCTACTAATATATCAGTTAGAAAGAGATTTATTACATGATATTGGCTTACATAATTATGGAGGCTGAGAATGATCCTTCATATGTAAGCGGGAGATCCTGGAAAGACAGAGGTGTAGTTTGAAGGCCTGACAACTTGAGAACTGATGCCTAGATCTAGTCAGAGTCTGAAGGCCTGAGACTCCGGAACTCTGAGGGCAGCAGAAGATTGATGTCGCAGTTGAAGTTGTCAGGCAGAGTGCACATTCAACCCCTCTCCCCCTTTGTTCTACAGAGGCCTTCAGCGGATTGGATGCTGCCCACTCACACGGAGGCGGGCCATCTGCTTTACCCAGTCCACCAATTCAAATGCTAATTTCCTCTGGAAACAACCTCACAGACATATCCAGAAATAATGTTTAACCAGCTATCTGGGCACCCAATGGCCCAACTGACACATAAAATTAACCACCACAGATGGTGTCTGCCAGACTTCTCTCTACAAAGTTATCCTTTTCCCTTTGTAATTGATAAGCATTCTGTGGGTAGATGCACTGAGGCTGGAAAAATATCCTTTTCCCCAACAAACCTTCACCCAGTGATGGCTTTAGCATCCAATGTTATACTTGCCTGAATTATTACTATGATGGGCACAAGATGGTAATTTCATAACTCCATCATTCCTTCTAATATATCTTAGTTGTTGTTTTACTGGAAAGAAGAACTTTCTCTTTTCTCCTCATTCATTCGTTTGGGGTATAAACAAAAGTATCTATTTATTTATTCATTTATTTATTTATTAGAGATGATGTCTCACTATGTTGCCCAGGCTGGATTCAAACTCCTCAGCTCAAGCAATACTCCCACCTTAGCTTCTTGAGTAGCTGGGATTAGAGGCATGTGCCACCGTACCTGACTCATTTAGTTTTTATTAAGTTTCAGGATAGAATCATGGGTTCTTTTTTCCTCTCATTCCTTTCCTAGTTCACTTTTAAATACACCTATTTAAAACATTTTTATTTAGGTACAAATACATATATACATACACACAGTAAATTGTTACTTAGGTGTAACAAACATGCACAAATCTCAAGTGTGTGCTTCAATATTTTTTTTTTTTTGAGTTGGAGTCTCACTCTGTCACCCAGACTGGAGTGCAGTGGCCACTCCCGGCCACTGCAGCCTCGACCTGCTGGGCTCCAGCAATCCTTCCACCTCAGCCTTCCAAGTAGCTGGAACTACCACGTTTGGCTAATTTTTGATTTATTGTAGAGGTGAGATCTCGCCAAGTTGCCCAGGCGGGTCTCGAACCCGCAGGCTCAGGCAATCCACTCACCTCAGCCTCCCAAAGCGCTGGGATTACAGGCTGAGCCACCGAGCCCGGCTTCAGTGTTTTTTTAACGTACACATCTATA
>CAUYQG010173947.1:0-41101 GCA_963574415.1 Tarsius wallacei
AAAAAAATTAAAAATAAGCTGGGCTCGGTGGCTCAGCCTGTAATCCCACACTTTGGGAGGCTGAGGTGAGTGAATTGCCTGAGCCCGTGGGTTCGAGACCCGCCTGGGCAACTTGGTGAGACCTCATCTCTACAATAAATCAAAAAAACTAGCCGGGCATGGTAGTGCGCGCCTGTAGTTCCAGCTACTTGGAAGGCTGAGGCAGAAGGATCGCCGGAGCCCAGCGGGTCGAGGCTGCGGTGGCCGGGAGCGGCCACAGCACTCCAGTCTGGGTGACGGAGTAAGACTCCAACTCAAAAAAAAAAAAAAAATTAAAAATAGCTGGGTGTGGTGGCACATGCCTTAAGTTCCAGTTACTGGGGAGGCTGAGGCATGAGGATCCCTTGAGCCCAGGAGTTCAAGGCTATAATAGACCATGATAGTGCCACTGCGTTCCAGCCTGGGCGATAGAGTGATACCCTATCTCAGGATAGATAGATAGATAGATAGATAGATAGATAGATAGATAGATAGATAGATAGATAGTTAGATGGAAAAGACTTGCCTAATTTCAGCTTATGCTTCATATTTATCTTTATGCTTAAACTCTCCTAAATTCAGCTTATTCATTCTTATTTGAATCTGAAACCTAGTTTAAATGCTGTACACACTGCTACCCAGACTTTCCAGAAAACCAGAGATGAGGAACACATCCTGTTATACTCAGTCTTTCTCCCTGCCGTCTCCTGCCCGGCTCATCCCACCCAGGAAGGCTGCCCAGGAAGAGGCTGTTCACAGCCTAAGGGTGGCCTGGATTGGGGTCCTTCAGGTTGGAAGGCTCCCAAAAGAGAGTGAGGGGATGATCACATTTCAGAAACTGGGGACTTGTAGGATACCCCAGTGACTGGACTCTCGCTTGCATGTCTCCATGGTACCTGTCCACATCCATTGTACCCTGGGATCTTTGCTCACTCCCAGAGGAGCAGTCTTCCAGGAGACCTGTTTGATTCCATGAAGCCTGTTTGAGCAGTCCTTGGGTCTCACCCTGTGCCTGGCCCTTGGCAGTCCTGCTGACAGAGTAAATGATTCCAAAGCATGTATGTGTGCCTGGCCTTGTGTAAGCTCTTTGCCAGATTAATCCTCCTAGCACCACTGTTTCTGCAGTCATCCCTTAGCAAGTGTCTGTGGAATGAATGAATGAGTGAAAGAAGGACAATCTTAGGAGTGTGCACAAAAGTCACTAGTGGCAACAGATAGTCAGGTGAATCTTCACTGCCTGACTTGAAGTAGAAACTACACCTCTGGAGAAGCCCTCCTACACTCTGTCCTTCTAAGCAGGTTTCCTACTAAACCAGCCTCTCTTTGGATAGGGGTAAGAATGGCCCTCAGTTTATTTTATTTTATTTTTTGAGTTGGAGTCTCACTCTGTTGCCCAGTATGTTCAGTGGCATGATCACAGCTCGCAGCCTCAACCTCCTGGGCTCAAGAGATCCTTCCACCTCAGCCTCCTGAGTAGCTGAGACCACAGGCACACACCACCATGCCCAGCTAATTTTTTTATTTTTGTAGAGACGAAGTCTCACTATGTTGCCCAGGCTAGTCTTGAACTCTTGGGCTTAAGCGATTCTCCTGCCTCAGCCTCCCAAAGTGCTGGGAGCCCAGCGGCCCTCACTTTAGAGAATGGATTGGCCGGCATCCCTCTGGAGCTGGGAGATAAAGTTTTATTGCTTCCATCTAAGAGTGTCTGGACCAGAAAACTGGCCCAGCTAACTAATCATGGCTGGAGAGAAAGGCAACAACTCATCCTCAAACCAGACTTTTTTAGGTAGCTGTTTCTCAGCTCTATACTGGCTTCTAAATAAAAGCACACTCACATGTCCTTCCATTACCTCAGCACACATTCCCTGCATTGTTCCTCTTGGTGGGTATGCCAGGGAGTGAAGTTGCTCAAAGCTCCAGCTCCTAGGGGGGGACTCTACTGAAAATGTTTCAGAGCTGAGACCAGCATTGGGTCCCTGCCAGTGCTCCCCTCTGGGGGTGCTGTTGGAATCTGGGGCAGGATCATGCTTCTTTGTGCGGCCTATCTGGAGCAGCATCCTGTCCACTAAATACCAGCAATTCCTTCTCTGCTGTTGTGACAGCCATGAAACGCCCCCACACACTTCCAAATGCCTCCTGGGTGGTGGGGTCAGGGAAGAGGAGTGTGGCCCCGGTGGAAATCCACTGGCACCTACCTTAAATTCTCTTCCAGGCTAAAATCACTGTGCCTCACTCCACGCAGTAGACTTTAGGCCCTCAGTTGCTCATTAGTGTCTGCACTGAAGAAGCCATAGATGGAATTTTCTAGGGAGGAATCATACTTCCAGAAGATTTCTCACTCTTCTCCCAGGCATGAGGAAGGCTTTTAGTCGGGCAAATCCTAGAGTGATATCTCATTTCACAAGAGCACATCAGTTCATCTAGAGAGCATTATGGGTATTGAGCAGACAGCACTGTCATGCACATCATCTCAAGCTCACGGTCACCTCCTGCATATAAAAAACACAGCAGAAAGCTAACACTGGTTGCCTCTGAGAAAGGTAACTGAACAGCTGGGAGGCAGGGTGGGAAAGACACATTTTTCTTTTCTTTACTTAAAAAAAAATTGCTAGGTGGGGGGTAGCTCCAAGAATCAAAGCAGGTTCAGAGAGACTCCCAGAAACTTCTTTTTCCCTGGGTATTCTTTGGTACTTTGAATTTTGAGTTGTTTTATATATGTATTCCATTTGAAACAGGAATTAAATTATAAGAAACTAAGCAAAGAGAAGCAATAACTAGATTAGGGATAAGTGTGTTCCTCCAGATAGCCCAAATTTCCTCTGGATCAGAGTAGCGCCTCAGCCTCTGGACCTCTCCTGATGATTATGGTTTGTGTACACTTCTAAACTGTGCTTTTGTACTGAGTTGAATCCACATTGAGGGGTCAGTAATAGACCTGATCCTGTGATCTCAGGCCTGTCTACCTTCTCAGGGATGTTGTTGAGGACATTGTTTACTATATCACACCAGTGTCTCCTTTATGAAGTCCTCTGGAAGGCATTCTAGATGGTCACAATCCCAAGAACAGTTGGTTTGCATTTTCTCTCAGGACACTTTGAATTTTGTAAATGAGTAGTTTCTAGAAAGCGTGGGGCTGAGTGTGTGACCCATCAGGAGCAAATTCACAGGGTGGTCATCTTACAATTTCCTTCCTGACTGTAACTCCCCACTGATGATGTTTCTCTCTTTTTTTTTTCTTTTTTTTTGTGCCTACATTTGATTCATGGTTTCTCACTGTGTCCTGTATATTCCTGCATGTCTCCTGTCCTGTAAACTATTTTGAGAAAGGATGAGGTATAAATAAATAAACTCCTAATAAGAACAGAAAAAAAACAAACAGTCTGAAACTATTCAGAAAATATCCGCTTTTCCCAGGACTTTCCTTTTTTCCTGGACAATTAAAACAACTGGAGAAACACATTTTCACTTGATTGTTTTCCATTCAGTTCTGGGTATTTATAAGTTTAAATCGAAATCAGTGGCTCTCAGCCAGAAGGGAGGGAAGGGGAGTGAGGAGGGGGCATCTGGCAATGTCTGGAGATGTTTTTGGTCATCATGACTGGGGTGATATTGGTGATTTTGCACCTGGAGAAGGATGCCAGTGCATAGCACAGTCTCCATGACAAAGAATGATCTGTGATGTCAATAGGGCCAAGGCTGAAAAACCCTGGTCTAAATATACCTCACAGGATTTTCTGTAAAGCCTTAGTGTATTATCATGCTCCTAAATTAATAAAGCGACTTTGAACCTGGAAAGAACACTGTATATGCCAAATGCTTAAAATGTCTCTGTTTTTAGATTATTATCCTCCTCCTTTACTCCATGCCTCTTCCTCAGAGTCTTCCCTCCTGCTCCATGGCTTCAATGACTCTGAGAGTCATTTTTGTCCCTGGCTTGGGTGCCAGTAAGACTCTATGCTTGGATCAGGTTTCTTTCAGTCTAAGCCCCTTGGGAGCATCTGCCCCATCTTAGCTGGGGCTCAGCGTTCTGCTTGGGCTCATTGTCCTCCCTCTGATGTGGGGTGGAAGAGGGTGGGAGGGCACTGTCAGGGGAGGTATCAGGACAGTGCCAGCACAGGCCAAAGATGTGGCCGCCTAGTCTTGCACACTGGGTGTAAAATGGCCTGGGTGCTGGGCGCGGTGGCTCATACCTATAATCCACCACTTAGGGAGGCTGAGGTGGGAGAATGGCTTGAGCCCAGGAGTTAGAGACCAGCCTAGGTAACATAGCAAGACCTCATCTCTACAAAAAAATAAAAAAATTAGCCAGGAGTGGTGGTGCATGCTTGTAGTCCCAGCTACTGAGGAGGCCGAGCACAGGAGCCATGATGGTGCCACTGCACTCCAGCTTGGGTGATGGAGTAAGACCCCGACTCAACAAAAAAGAAAAAAGAGGGCCTGGGGTGTCTTTTACCCACACCAGTTAGCCTCTATGGGGACCATTTGCAGAGGTGGGCACCCCTCAGCCGAGCTCAGCAGACAGCTAAGGCCAACTTGTTCCACTGGCCTGCAAGGGTGCAGGCCAGGCTAACGCAGGGGCCCATCCATGTGCCCTGCTCAAGAATAGTCACCTTCAAGTGACCTTTGGCGCTGATCCTAAGGTCCTGTTCAGGGAACGGGATGAGCTGACTCAAGCAATCTGGTGGTGATCTTGTCCTTGTGGTTTCTGCAGTCTTAGCTGGAACCCTCCAGTAACTCTGACAGGAGTCCTACATGTGGGTGAGCTTTGGCGTGAGTTGTGCACGTGCATGCATGTATATGGCAGCGTCAGTCTTTCAGAAATAGCTGACGAGTGTTCATCAGCTCTTTTAGCTCAGGATTCAAGGGAAATTGTGATCTATCCTGGTCAGCCTAGGATACAGCTTTGCCTTTATGAACCCAAACACGTATCAGAGGCGACTGTGAGGCCTGGAGGAAGGCCCATGGCTGGTCAATGCTGCAGGCCTCACCGGGCTGCGTGGCCAAGCATAGTCATGCCCTGGGGAACTGGCTCACAACAGGGGAATGGTTGGCCATGCACTTACGCGTCTGTGAATGCCGGAAAAGGAAGGAGCTGGCATGGGCTTGCTAAGAAAAGTTCTATCAAGTCTACTCATTTCCCTTCAACAGATTTTGACAGGGCCGATAAGATGGTTTTTTTCTGAGGCAGGGTCTCGCTCTGTTACCCAGGCTGGAGTGCCATGGTGCAATCATGGCTCACTGCGGCCTTGACCTCCTGCGTTCAAGTGATTCTCCTGCCTCAGCCTCCTTAGTAACTGGAACTACAAGTATGCGCCACCACACCTGGCTAATTTTTTTTTTCTTTTATAGAGATGGAGTCTCGCCGTGTTGCCCAGGCTGGAAAAAGGTTTATCAAAGCAGTACCCCAAGGAAGGGAGCATCTGGATTTTAGGAGGCATTTGACACATTTATTGAACAAATGAAGAATATCAACTGGAAAATAGGGAGATGATGGAGAGACTGAGGAATGGTGCCCAAAGATAGGTACCAGGAATTAGGTCTTCAGTGGAGTGCCACAGAGCCCTGACTTCATTTCATGCCCTCTATCCTGGCAAAATGGGTTGGCATGGGGAACCTGGTCTCCCTATGTGAATGGTTTTCTTCCATACTAACAGGTTCTTAGAGGAATCAGATCATTTTTGTCATTCAACTTGGGTTGAGCTGATAACTCGATAGTCAGCCAGGCTTAGCACTCTGCCCTGTGTCCTCACCTGGAGGGGAGTACAGCCAAAAGGGTAGGAAAGAGTGTGCAGGAGGTTTGACTTAGCGGCCGGCTTCCCTTGCTTTCTGGTAAAGCACCTCTTGATCAGTACTCGTGTGCTGGGGGTGAGCGTGGCATGGGAAGGGCTCCAAGTATATCTCTGCCTGAGCTAGAGAGACAAGGGAGCTGCAGAGTCTCTCCTCTGACCATGATAGAGCCACATCAGAGACCAGGGTGGGAGGACAGCCAGGAGGAGATGGCAGCCAGGGTGGTCTTGCCACAGGATGTTCAGGACCATGGAGAGACAGAGGCCCAGCCCCGCCTCCCACCCCCAGACACTCACACGGGGCTTTCTGTCTGGCCAGTGCTTCCCTCCAGCCTTGGGGGATTTGTGTGCTGTGTATGAGGGGCCGGAGTTGGGAGGTGAAGCCAGCACACCGGGAAGACTCCACAAGGGTCTGGCCTGGATGGAATGACAGGATATACCCAATAGATGAAATTCAGGGTGAGCAGAAGGCCCGCACGTGGCCCCAGTCCACAGGAGCACTTACGTGACCTCATGTGTGAAAAGGATTTCTTTTATTGACTGCGAGTTCACTGAAGTCTACAGTGTGCGGGGGTGTCCCAAACTCCAGCCCAAGCTTAGACCTGGTGACAGTGGCCACAACAAAGAGGAAGGGGCTTGCCCCTGGCTCTGCCCAGGCCCCTCTGCAGGAGAGAGCCTAGCCTGGGCCCTGCCGTGTCCAGGCAGCAAAGGGCCTCCGGGCCCAGGCCTTGCTCAGGCTTAGCCTGAAGACAAGGATGTCTACGGGGAAAATATGGCCTCGAGAGTGGTGATGAGGAGGTAGAAGGAGGTAAACTGAGGCTGCTTCCGGAGGAGGATGCGAGTCAGTAGGGGGAGGTACTGGGAAGGGAGATTTGATCTCCCCACAAAGCTGTCTAGGGATGGATCTGGTGGCCTCAGGAGGGAGGGAGGGCCCCAATGATGACCGCAAGTGTGCTGTTAATGTGTAACATGTGCCAGGCCCTGGGCCGCCAGCTTCATCGGGGGTTTCTCATCGAAGCCTTCCAACAAGCTTGTGATGGAAAATGGGCTACTCTCAGCTCCATTTTGCAGATGAGAGACTTGGCTCAGAGAGGTCAGGTCCCGAGGCACATGGCCAGGAAGTGATGGCACTCAGATGCCATCTCGGCAGTCCAACTTTGTTACTCACTCTGGTTCTGCCGCCTTGGTCCTGAACGATTAGGGCTCAGGCTGCAGAATGACTGTCAGAGACTCATTCACATTTTCAAGCAACAAAGAGATGAAGGGCCAGCTGTACGCCCGGGGCACTGAGACTAAGGCTTGGAGAGAATGAATATGGCTCCGATTCTGGCCTCAAGGAGTCCCCTGTGTTGCTGATCGTTGTGGTGTGAAAGCATTTCTTAACTCAACTTGCTTGTCTTGTCATATCTGGGAATCTTTAAGATGGGGAGCCATAGCTGTTGACTCTGACCCTGCAAGGAGATGCTGGAGACAGGAGAGAGTGAGCTCTGTGTTCAGTTTTGCTTCCAGCTTCATTGAGTTTTCTGTTTTTTATTCATTTCAATTTCATGGTTTCTATCTCCTCCTATTTACTTTGGGTTTAATTCACTCTTCTTTTTTAGCTTCTTAAGGTGAAAGTTTACATTTTAAACGTTTCTTCTTTTCTAGCCGGGCGCAGTGGCTCACGCCTGTAATCCCAGAACTTTGGGAGACCGAGGCAAGAGGATTGCCTGAGCCCAGGAGTTTTCGACCAGCCTGGACAACATGGCAAGACCTTGTCTCTTGTAAATCAAAAACTTAGCCGGGTGTGGTGATGCATGCCTGTAGTTCCAGCTACTTGGAAGACTGAGGCAGAAGGACCACGTGAACCCAGCAGACTGAGGCTGTGCAGCTGTGATCATGCCACTGCACTCCAGCCTCGGCAACAGTGAGACTCCAAGTCAAAAACAAAACAACAAACCCCTCTCCCCTCAAGTTTCTTCTTTTCTAATATAAAATACTTAAGCTATACATTTCTAAGTACTGCTTAAGCAGTCTCCTTCAGTTTCTAATACATTGCTTTTTATTTTTATTAGCACAAATTCTTTCAAGTTTCCCTTATGATTTCTCTTTTGACCCATGGAGTATTTGGATGTATATTGCTTATTTCTAAGTGCTTGGAGATTCTCTAGATATCGTTCTGTCACTGATCTTTCAGTTCACCGATCATTTCCTTTGCTGTCAAATCTGTGATTAAGCCATTCAGTGAATTTTCCATTGGCTATATTATACTTTTCAGTTCTGAAATTTCCATTTAATTCTTTTTTAATTTTTAGAGTCTGGGTCTCACTCTGTCACCCAGGCTGGAGTGCAGTGGTATAATCATGGCTCACCACAGCCTGGACCTTCTGGGCTCAGGCGATCCTTCTGCCTCAGCCTCCTGGGTAGTAGGGACTAAGGATAGACACCACTATGCCAAGCTAATTTTTAAATTTTTTTTGTGGAGACAAGGTCTTGCTATGTTGCCTAGGCAGGCCTCAAACTCCTAAGATCAAGCAATCCTCTCACCTTGGCCTCCCAAAGTTCTGGGATTACAGGTATAAACCACTGTGCCCAGCTGAGGCTCAGTTTTATCCTTTGCTACTCTGAGTCAGTTTTGGTTTTGTCCTTAGTCTCAGAACAAATCTTTAGTCCTGGGACACTGATTTTAGCTCTATGGTGTGGCTTTTTGGGATTTTTAAGTGGAAAGCCTTAAGTGTTTAGCATTTAGCCAGGCCCTCTAATTTGGGATTCAAACTCAAACGCTTTCTCTGCTGCCATGGCTGCCAGTGGAAATCTCTGTTCAGTTCTTTGGACATTCAGTTGTTGCCTTTTGCTGGGTTCCGTGGCAATCCCTCCATCCACAGTTCAGCAGTCTACAACTTGAGGGGAGTTTACATGCAGATTTAAAGGCTTCATTGTCTGTGGATTCTCTCATTCCAGGAAACCTACCTTCAATTTTCAGCTGCTCGAAAGTCCAAAACTCTGTCCTCTGACTCTTCAAGCCAATAAAAGCTGTGCTTCCTGCTCAAGTCCTCATTGTCCCATGCCATGTATACTTGGGAGTGCTCTTGGAAAAAATCAGTTTAAATGTAGATGGTGGTCGGGCATGGTGGCTCATGCCTGTAATCCCAGCACTTTGGGAGGCAAAGGTGAGAGGATTGCCTGAGCCCAGGGGTTTGAGACCAGCCTAGGCAACTTGGCAAGACCTCGTCTCTACAATAAATAAAAAAATTAGCTGAGTGTGGTGGCATGCTCCTGAAGTTCCAGCTACTTGGAAGGTTGAGGTAGAAGGATCGCCCGAGTCCAGTAGACCGAGGCTGTAGTGGCCATGAGCGTGCCACTGCACCACTGCACTTCAGCCTGGGTGACAGAGTGAAGACTCTGACTCAAAAAAAATAAAGAAACAGATACATAAACTAACTGTAGATGATTTCTCTCATTCAAGAGTTGAGTTCCTTTCCATTTCTGCCTGCTTTTGGATACTTTGGGTGCTTTAATTTTATTTTTATTATTTATTTATTATTATTCTTTGAGTTGGAGTCTCACTCTTTGTCGCCCAGGCTGGAATGCAGTGGCATGCTCACAGCCACCGCAGCATCAACCAGCTGGGCTTAGGTGATCCTTCCACCTCAGCCTTCCAAGTACTACTGGAACTACAGATGCACGTCAGGACACCTGGCTAGTTTTTGTGCTTTACTGTAAAGATAAGGTCTCACCAAGTTGCCCAGGCTGGTCTCGAACCCGCGGGCTCAGGCCATCCTCTCGCCTCGGCCTTCCAAAGTGCTGGGATTACAGGCTGAGTCACCGTGTCCTGCCCTTTGGGTGCTTTTAAATAGTTGTCTTTCATATTTTGTTCAGTTTATAATTTGTTTCCTAAGGAATGTTCATCTAACAAACTATTCTGCTGTTACTGGACCATCCTTTCACTTTGAACTCTACTTAGTGTCACTTTCAGCTCATCTATGAGTCTGTTTATGACCTGCTGAGGTGGAGAAGAAGAAACATTCATAAAGCCTAAGTGTAGTGCTGCGTGTCAGTGCGGGTGGCACTTGGAGCAGAGGTGATGTCACTGGGGTGGGCATCACTGAAGGGGTCTTGGTGAGGCAGGCTGTGAGGGATATGCAGGATGTGGATGGACAGACAGGAGGAAGACTGTGGTGACTTGTTGAGCTAAGGACAGGGGTAGGCATGACCATGGCGTGAAGGCAGCGAGCAGACCAACATCAACCTGGCTAGGGCCTGAGCAGGAAAAGCCCGAGGCAGGCTGGCTTGAGAATGCCCTTGACCTCTGGGCATCGCCGGTCTACCTCTGTCCTGTTCCACCCCACTCCCTGCCCCTTCCCGCAGCCTGAGCCTCATGCCCAGCCTCTCTGGGGAGGGAGACTTAAGTCAGGCAACCTCCACGAAGGGGCAGATGAGGCACAGAGACTTTTAGGGACACAGTTGTGCCAGAAGTCAAAAGGAGAGGAGCGCCCCCATAGCTCCAAAGATCAATAGCAGAAAGGTGGAGGCATCTTCACTGCATGTGGGTCAGCACCCCCAGGCCCCGGGAGCCCACTTCTGCTCATCCCAGCACCAGCACGGCATACCTTTGAGCCCAATCTTTCATCCTCTGAAGAACACAATCGGCTTTGGGACCACAAAAGGTTTAGGTAGGAGTTTAGGGATCCCTAATCCCAAATTCATCCTTGGGAGGATTAGGATTGGCACTGCTCACTCAGGGAGCCCAAGTATCTTTAGAGGAGGGGATCTGGATGGGGAGGAGGGAGTGGTGGAAGGATAATCTATAAGAGGAATCAGAGGGGGCGTAGGGCATCCCACGAGCAATATGTCAGAGGAAGAGGAGTTTTACCTGTTCAAGAACATCTCCTCGGTAGGGCCGTGGGATGGGCCTCAGTACCACCTTGCTCCCGTCTGGGTCTTCCACCTCCAGGCAGCCTTCATGGGCGTGGTCTTCTCTGTGGGGATACCACTCAACGCCATGGTGCTGGTGGCCACACTGCGCTACAGGAGGTTGCGGCAGCCCCTCAACTACATTCTCGTCAACGTGTCCTTGGGAGGCTTCCTCCTCTGTATCTTCTCCGTCCTACCTGTCTTCATCGCCAGCTGTCGAGGGTACTTCGTCTTTGGCCGCCATGTTTGTGCTTTGGAGGGCTTCCTGGGCTCTGTAGCAGGTACTGCAGGGAAGGGGGCTGGGGAAGGCAAAGGACACTCCTCCAGGATTGGAGCCAGGGGACAGGCTTTGGGTTGGAGGAGATCCCCAAAGAGGAGCCTGGTGCTCTTGGGGATACTGGGGTACAAAGCATCCTAGTTTGGCCAAAATAGGATGCTTGAGTTTTCACTCCATCTTCAGCCCGACCCCATCTCTCTGCCCACTACCCCTCATCTGTCCCCCAGCCAGGCTGGGTGGGGCTGTCTCCCTCATTTTCCTCCCATCTTGTCACAGGTCTGGTGACAGGCTGGTCACTGGCCTTCCTGGCCTTTGAGCGCTACATGGTCATCTGTAAGCCCTTCAGCAATTTCCGCTTCAGCCCCAAGCACGCACTGATGGTGGTCCTGGCTACCTGGACCATCGGCATTGGCGTCTCTGTCCCACCCTTCTTTGGCTGGAGCCGGTGAGAGCCCGGAGCTCAGGTTGACATGGGTGGAGGGAGGGGTTGGGTGACTTCTACTTCTCATAGAGCTGGTGGAGATGAGGCAGACAGACTGCGGGATACGAGAGCAGACCTTGGCCCTGCAGTTGGAATGGCCGTGACCACTGCTGCTCAGGACAGGACCCCCCCGCCCCCGCCGAAGCCATTTTGGCATTCTCTGGGCTCTAAGTGGGGAGCACAGGCCAGGAATCTCAGCTTCTGCTCCACGCGTCCCAGTGGAGCCTGCAGCGAGCAAATGTGGGTGAGTTCTTGGTCCTCTGCAGGTTCATCCCTGAGGGCCTGCAGTGCTCCTGCGGTCCCGACTGGTACACCGTGGGCACCAAGTACCGCAGCGAGTACTACACCTGGTTCCTCTTCATCTTCTGCTTCATCGTGCCTCTCTCCCTTATCTGCTTCTCCTACGCACAGCTGCTGAGGGCCTTGAGAGCTGTGAGTGGCTTTCAAGAGTCAGAGAGGAATGGTCAGGGGGCTCCAGTTGGAAGAGAAGGGTGGGGAGCACTCTAGAACATAAGACGTGGAAAAGTCCACAGCCAGAAAGGGGGGGGTAACTAGAAACCGTGAAGTGGGAGCAGGGAGGATAGAGTCAGAGGGACTAGGCCAGATGCTGGGACAGAAAGAGACAGAGGGAGTACATCCTCTGTCCCACGGAGAAGTGTCCAGAGAGCTGGGCCTTGAGGGCCAGGAAGGGGGACAAACCGCTCTGTGCTCCCCCCCAGGTGGCTGCCCAGCAGCAGGAGTCAGCAACGACCCAGAAGGCTGAGCGGGAGGTGAGCCGCATGGTGGTGGTGATGGTGGGATCCTTCTGTCTCTGCTACGTGCCCTACGCAGCCCTGGCCATGTACATGGTCAACAACCGGAACCATGGGCTGGACCTGCGGCTCGTCACCATTCCTTCCTTCTTCTCCAAGAGTGCTTGTATCTACAATCCTATCATCTACTGCTTCATGAACAAGCAGGTGAAACTCTGTCCACATTTCTGTGAGACCTTGGTCCAGAAGACCCCGGTTCTTTCCTCACCAATGACTTCTAACTTGGGGGTTTCTAGGGGTGGACAAAAGAAACTCTCGGTAAGCCCAGGGAGGAGGTGCGGTCATCAAGACAATACAACCCAGGAAGGATAAACTGTGAATTAAAAAAATTAAGTTGCTCCAAAGAACAGGATAAGTGAAAAGATTTTCTGTTCTGTCAAAAAACTCAGAGATCAATAGTTCGTAATTTCCAGACCTCCTTGCCTTTCATGAATTTTTTTTTTTGAGTTGGAGTCTCACCCTGTTGTCTAGCCTGGAGTGCAGTGTCATGCTCACTGCCACTACTGCCTTGACCTACTGGGCTCAGGTGATTCTTCTGCCTCAGCCTCCCGAGTGGCTGGAACCATAGGCATGTACCACCACGCCTGGCTAATTTTTTGATTTATTGTAGAGACAAGGTCTTGCCATGTTGCTGAGGTTGGTCTCGAACCTCTGAGCTCAGGCAATCCTCTTGCCTCAGTCTCCCAAATTGCTGGGATTACAGGCGTGAGTCACCGTGCCTGGCTCTTCATGAATTCTTAATCCCTTCCAACTTCCAGTCTGCACGAATGTGTGTGAGAGGCACGCATCACAACACATGCATAAATCTCTAAAGCATCTTATCTGAAGGCGTCGGGACCTCCTATCCCTAATCCCAAATCGAAGCTAATCTATCCCAAACTCAGATGAATCTAGGAGTGTCTGTCTTGTAGGGCAAAAGCCCTACTTTCAGAATAGTTACTTTGTTTTCTCAATCTCAGAGATAGATTCAAAACTAACTTGAAATCTGGATGGAGGAGGACTGGCAGTCCTTTCCAGCTGGGGGCGCTTTCTAGTGATGGTGGGGCAGGCGGGCCCACTGCTGACAGCACTTTTCCAAAGCAGGCTGGTTTATGAAGCTGACCAATAGAGAGGCCTCAGATTTAGCTGGACGGCTTAGGGATTATTGCTGTAGACTCGGGAGCTCTAGACTGGAATCTAGCTATTTTTCAGGACGGGGAAGATATATTCAAAATCAACCCAAGGACATCTGGGTATAAGGCATTGGGATAGAGAATAGGGTCTTCTTCCCCACAATGCCTTGTCTGCCAAGGTCCTCTCCAATTCTGCCTTTTCTTTCAGTTTCAAGCTTGCATCATGGAGATGGTGTGTGGGAAGGCCATGGCAGATGACTCTGACACCTCCAGCTCCCAGAAAACGGAGGTTTCTGCTCTCTCTTCTAGCCAAGTCGGCCCCAACTGAAGACCCCGTATTGACCTGTTTGCAACAACTAGAATTTTACAGTTAAATGTCTACTGTCTGCATTAGAAACTAAACTATTAACAACACAGCAAAATGTTGGCAAGGGGAGTGATGGCAGTTTGGGGAGTCAATCCTCCTTTTCTTCCTACTCCCTTCCTGCCTACAGAGCTACTATTCCCACATGGTTTATTTCAGACCACCCAAAGAACATTTCAACAATCATGAGTTTTACTCCTAAGTGTCATCATGCATAGCACTTGGAGAACTGAGTTCTACATTTGAGGCAACTATAAAGGATTAGGGTTGACTTTTCAGTGTACAAATAACAAATACTTTTCTTTTTAATATTATATATATGTATTTCTCCTACTGGGGATCTATTCTGAGTTGATGTATGCTAAATTAGAACAAACTTAAGAAAACACCCTAGAAATGGGAAAGACACACAAACAAAAAATAAAAACCCTTTAGTAGGCCCCAAATAGGAGTTTGAAAGAATGTCTTGACAACTGCTACAGCTCTGGCAGGAACAGCCATGTCCACAAGACTTGAGACAGCATGGATTATTCCAGGTGCTTCCCCCCTCTACCTCCATTTGGCTATATTTGTTTTAAACTGTATATTTACTTAAGTTAATAGTTTAATTCACTTGATGCTCTAAAAATGAATTTCCTCATACCATGTAAAAACTATACCAAAATGCTCAAGAAATTGTCTCTTATACTCTGTACTCTCCCTGTACCCCCCAGAAAGAGCCTTTCTGAAATAAAAATCAAGATGTTTTATATACATTCAGAATGGCTTGTGTTTGATATAAGATAATTATATAACGAGCAGCTGATCTTCTCTCCAGTCATACAGCCTAAGGGAAACAAAGAAGGGTATAGCGGTAGCGAGAAGCATGCTCGAAGACACCTGAGAACAGGCAAAAGGAGCAACCACTTGGGAGAAGGCAGTACTCCCTCTGGGTCTAGGAGAGGGAACTTACAGGAGAGTTCCTTTTCTGTGACATTTTATAGCACTCTTAAGTCTAAGTTCTATTTCTTAGAGAATGAAGGTCACACATACTCCACAATGAATGTAAACAGTTTTATTTAGAAACAGATAGGTACCTGTTTGCATTGTAGTATATAAAACTTGGTTTACACTCTATAAAAAATAACCAATATCCAAATTAAAGAGGGCTAGCATTCACAGAACACACAGTATGGGTGTGTAGCTACTGTGCACCAGCCTCAGGCTTTATTTAAACCAAAAAAATAATCCAAGGAGCTCATTAGAGATTAGATGCTGGGTCCCCAGCATCCAAAAGTTGTCTCAGCAGATTAAGGTTTGATTTCTAAGTGTGTAACTTGAACACAAGGCCTGAGCTCTCCACACCTAGTGAGGTGTGAGGTACTCGTGCCACACAATTCACACCCTAACTCAGCCAGGGTTGGTGACATTAGTAATTAACTCTGGTCTTCTTAGTAGTAAAAATAGGGAATCCAGAGGGCAGAGAATTTCCATTACCCTATATTGGGGTTAAACGTTAAAAAAAAAAAAAAAAAAAAAAAAAAGAGTATATCCACTATCAAGAGCTCAATACAAAGGCTGGGGTGAAGACACATGATCCCTGGCTTTTTAACATCCCAGGGAGCCCACCTCTACATGACTGTGGAAGACCAAAGGATACCCTAGGTTCAGATGAGAATAATCACCCAGCACCACCCGAATGTATCATCCAGAAAGATACAGGAAATAATAAAGGTTATACATATATATATTGATCTTGGTAACCTGAGGGCTAAAAACTTGGAGTACAATAATTCTTCCCCAAAACGGTCCATCTGTAAGAAAGGGACCAAAAAGGACAGTATTTGTGTTGCATAAAATACAGGTAAAGTGGAGTTGGGAACAGAAGGTGCTCTTCAGCTCTTTCTACATCTCTCTCTGATAAGGACTGGCTAACTGTTGACCCATGATACACTTTTTTCTTTTTGGTAACAGGGATGGAGGAGATGAGGGAATGGGGTGTGATGGGTCAAAGGCAGGAAGGGTGCACAATGGTCCCCACACCAAAGAGCCCTCTCCGTAGGTCCTCTCATTTCTGAGTGAGCTCAAATTCTCCAGCAGACTCAGGAAGAAGCCTGGGAGTAAGTGGTTTGCATCATGAAGTATGAGGATCCCTGGTACATTCAGCAGCATGTGGTTTTTGGAAATCAGCCCACAAGATAAGAACACTGCAACCAAGTTCATAACTAATACTGCTAATTTAACATAATGTCCAAAAGAGAAAGGGAAGAAAAAAAAATCCTCACTATGTTGGAAGGTTCTAAGCTTTCATATAAGTTGTCCTATAGTCTTTATTTTATCTTAGGCTTTCTTAAGAGAATTCCCATTCAGTGACCATTTCTCTCATTAAAGGCACTTTCAATGACATGATTGGAAAGGAGTGAATTTTAATTGTAGTGAAACCAAGAGTCATTCCTTGGCACACTTGGGGAAGAAGAGCCGAATGGGGCACATACTGATTTCACCAGGCAAATAATTATGTTGTGAGCATTTCAACAGATGCTCACTCCCCCAAAAATGTATGCCCTGAAAAACACTTGTATTTTTCCTTTAGTTTTCCAGCTGTTTCTATCTATAGCTCTGTAAAGAGATCACACTCACTACTTGATTGGTTTTCAAGACACTGGCCCTAACTCTTCCCACCACAGCTGTGCTTGACAAAATTAGCAAACAGCTAAGTCCTACAGGGTGGGAAAAGGAATGAAATCAATTTGGGCCAAGCTTTCTTACAGCAAAGGGATCTGTCCTGGCCCAGATAATGGCAGCATCAGTTGTTGGACCTGTCGCAACTCAATGTAATATGTGGCCCCTACTACTTGTGAAATATTAATACTTTTCGATAGGAAAGGTTAGGTGTGATCTCTCTAAATATAAACTGTGGAGTATATATATTTTTTTCCTCTTCTCTCTCCTGAACATTTTTTATTGATCACAGGCTTAAAAAATTAGTTAAGTGAGAATTATAAAAATTACGATAAAGGGTTGAGAAAGAGTCAAGGGCTAATATTTGCCTGCAAGTGTGAGTTGAGGATCTTGATCCTTCATATCATACTCCCAACTAGAGAACAAATACAAAAATAAACACACCATGTTACACATAATACAAAGTGTAAACCTACAAACACAAGTGTACTAAGTAGAGGTGTTCCTCAGAAGCACGGCTTCCCTCCAGTCCCTCGGAGAGGAGGAGGAAAAGGGACGGGATGGTTTTCCTTACGCCTTTTCACGTCTTAAAAAGTTTGTAAGAACAGTCTCAGTAGCTCAAACAATTTCATGTGAAACCAGAAGCTGTAAAAATAAATTACTTTTGAGGAAATGCAGGTTCCTCTGCATCTCAGAACTCATCATGCCGTACCAAGGCCTCCCCGAAATCTGTGGCCTGGCTGCCAACAAATAAATCATACTTGTCAACAATCTCCTCCTTGGTAAGCTTGCCATCCTGAAATTAGAGAGAGCAAAGGATTGAAGTAGAATATAATTCCCATAAATTCTGAAACACTGCTATAGAACAATGGGGGTTAATCAGGATTTAAGATTCTAACACCTAACTAAATTAAATGCAAACTCAACACTTACCCCTCATACAAAGAGGGGGAAAATAGCAATTAATGCATTGTTTTTATCAAGAAAGTTTAAGCGGAAGGATATAAATACCTCAACAACTCAATGCTAGAGATACAAGTTTGTTTCCCGAGGAGAAAATGCTCCCTTGAAATCAAAATATGGCACATCTCCTAGATATGGAGAGATGGTCAATAATAACTGGACAGATACTTCAAGGTAGACCAAATCACCATCTAACAGGAACAACAAAATCTGCCACTATCAAGCCCAGTCCACACCTCCACCCTGCCTTAGCCACCGATGAGATTCCAGACACAACCCCAAATGAAGGCTCAGACATGCATCTCAAACGCTATCTAGATTCCTGAGGGATGACTACATAAGTTGTTCTTCTCAAGGACACAGACCTGCCTACTAAAGTGACTCTGAGTAAGAGCTCAAAACAGACCAACCCTAGAAAGGCTGTGAGATAAGACGGTTCATTTGAAACCGAAGATGAGCCTAGATAAAAGAATGTCCAAAATACTAAAATCTCCATCTTTAGACCGTTTTCAGTTTACTCTAGAGCTTTCAAGTATCTGAAAAAAGTGACAGGGCTTGGTGATAACACTCCTAATGAACAAAGTGCCTCGGATAATTGATCAAGGACAATTTTAACAGGTTAACATTTAACAATTTTAATAAGCTGCTTTATAACCTACTGAACCGAGTTTTAAAAAGGAAATTTGACTTAATAAAAAAAATAACCAGTGTTGAGTAGGCAGAATGAGCCTATAATAGGTAAAGCAACAAAGGAAAAGTAAAAAAAAAGCAGGCAAAGAAAATAAATGTCCTGGGCATCCAAAGATGAGGCATGCTTGGGCACAGGCTATACACAGAGGTTCTTTTCTGAAGCCTAAGTTCCTACAATGCATGAGCATTGGGCAGAGAGATTTCTAAAATGAGATCAGATAGCCCTGAAAGGTTTTAATCGCCAAATTTAGATACTTAGCAGGCTTAGACTAATTAAGCCTACATACCCTGACAGAATCTCCATGTATCTTGATGGAAACGTTTTAGGCAATCCTCCAGCAGCAGACATTTAGAGTGCCTGGGCCTGGCCAACTTACCTTGTTTTGGTCTGATTCATAGACCAGGTGTCTGGCTTCTGCCTCTGCATGATCGTAGTCTGAGGGAAGGATCCAGTCTTTGGTCTCTTCTTTGTCCATCTTCCCATCACGGTTCTTATCTCGAAACTCAACAAACTGTTCTCGCTCTGTCTTTACCCATTCTGGCTCATCAGCATTCCCATCATGGCTATACATGTCACCTGGGTGAACAGACACACACACAAAAGAAAGATTTGTCTTTTCCCAAAGACTGCCTCATGCTAATCAGCCCAACTCTTTCTTCCTCATCTGGGCTCTCAACTGTTTGGAACCCAAAAGCAGTTACAAGGCAAGTTATTTTCCTGAGGCTTAATTACTGATTTTGCAACAAGAGTATCTCCAGTTGCTAATTTTGAGTCACATGAGAGCAAAAGAGACCATTTACCTTAATAAATGCAGAAATAAGAGGAGATGATTAGCCTTAGGAAGGATGACGACTAGCCAGTTCCCACATTTCATTTCACTCCAAGGTAGCTAATTAGAATACACCACTGGTTCCAGAAAGGCGCAGTTTTATACTCTCAAGGAAACCTGAGAAGTGTTATGTTATGAGCTCAAACTGTCTTACCATCCAGTTACTACATAAAGCACATGACACCAGTGGCCTTCAGTTGGACACAGGAACTCTGTCAAGGAGCGCACTGGAAAAGGTCAGTTATGAGAAAATCACATTCCAGACCTTCAGTTCCATACAGTTATTCCTAAACACTGAACTGCATAAGAACGTACCTCTTGCCATCAAGACTTCTTTCCTATCTCCCTTTTCCACTTTATAAAAGAAAGGCATATTCTCACTGATGGGAAACTCACTAGAGTGTAAAAAGCTTCAAGATGATGAAAAAGGAAAAATTAGAAATTAACATATCTGGTTATTATGTCTAGAAATATAATGCTGATTTTAAGAATGCAGATGTCTGAAAAACTGAGTAATTATTTTGCATGTCAAAAGGTTTTCAATTTGCCTGGACTCTTTTTTCAAAAAAAAAAAAACAGTATTATTTATCATCCATCTTGTGACTGACAAGTAGCATGAACACTCCCAAATCCCCGTAAAAGTAAACAAAAAACAAATGCAACCAAGCAATGGTCATATCGTGATATACTGAACACTATAATTTTAAAAAATGTAGTAGCAGGCCGGGTGCAGTGGCTCACACCTATAATCCCAGTACTTTGAGAGGCCAAGGTGAGAAGATTGCCTGAACCCACGGGTTCGAGACCAGTATGGGCAACTTGGCAAGACCTCATCTCTACAACAAATCAAAAAATTAGCTGGGCATGGTGGCACATGCCTGTAGTTCCAGTTACTTGGAAGGCTGAGGTGGAAGGATTGCCTGAGCCCAGCAGGTCGAGGCTGCGGTGGCCGTGAATGTGCCACTGCATGCCAGCCTGGGTGACAGAGTGAGACTCCACTCTGTCTATTTTTTAAAAAAAAAATAGTTGTAGTAACAAAGAATCATTTTCTTTTTAACTATTATGAAATGCAAAAGTAACTAACATTTACTGAATGCTCACTATATTCTAAGCATCATAATAAACATACTATTTATATTATCACTTTTGTTATCATGGAAACTTCCACACATACCCAAAAGTAGAAAATACTCCAAAGAACTCCCATTTATCCATTGTCAAACTTAATAATCATCCAGTATTTGCCACATGTTTCAGCTTTCCCTTCTTTCTTCAATTATTTTAAGGCAAATCCCAACATCACTTTACCCCTATATATTTTTTAAACGTATCTCTAAAATTACGGGCATTTTCTTATATAGCCATAATGCTATTATCATATTTTATAAACTCAATTCCTTGGTATAATACCCACTCAAATATAAATGTTCTGATTATCTTTTTAAAGTTGATTTGTTCAAATTATTCATATGAATGATGGTAGGTAAGAAGTTGCTATCAGCATTTAGTGTTTAAACGTTATAGATTTATTTTGGAATTAAGGTGCATTAAGATGTCAATATTTACAACCAACAGAGATTATTATTTACAACTGTTTTAACTTCTAACTAAATATTTTAGATGCCAACTTTACCTGAGTGTTAAGGGTAGAAATACTTCCTCTGTCTTAAACTCAAAGAAGTTCCTCAGTGCAAAACTTGCTTTTTTTGCAAGATATAGGACATTCAGAAAATGTATTTGTATGGTCCACCAGGCCAGAGCCCTGCCCTAGCTGTCCTGAGGGTTGAGGAGATCTGTTTACATTACACAGACAGGCTGGCGTGGTGGCTCATGCCTGTAATCCTAGCACTTTGGGAGGTCGAGGTGGGAGGATTGCTTGAAGCCAGGAGTTTGAGACTAGCCTGGGCAACATAGCGGGACCAATCTCTACAAAAAAATAAAATAAAAAGCTAGAATATACAATACAATATAATGTAAGTACATCTTAAGGCTGGATGAGTAAAGATGATAAACAATACTATTTAAATTTCTATTTTAAAAGGATTCAGTGTATTTGATATTAAGAAATAATTAATTTTTGGAGTTGAGATTACCTTTTAAAAAAAGGTTTTAGAAATACATATGCATCTTAGAGATACACAACCAAATGTTACAGACGAAGTGAGACAATGATTGGGATTGACTTCAAAATCCCAATTTTGAGAGTCGGGGCTATGAGTGATGGTGCTGAGGCTGGGGAGAGACACATGGGCATTCATTATGCTATTCTGTCTAATTCTGTGCGTGTTTGCAATGCTCTATAATAAATTTAAAAAATAAAAATAATAATCAAGCAGCTTAACTCTGAGGGTTCCTTATTAATGCTAAATTTAAGAGGAAAAGAACTTTGTTTCCTTATGATCTCTTTCAACAGGGCAGAAATTGGCAAATGCTTAAAAACTGGAAGATACTGTTGGAGAATTTTAGATTTGCAAAGCCCAGCATCCCAGGTATAAAAGTGCTTGCATTAGTTACTGACTAGGAAAATAAAGTGGCTGGACATGATGTCTCACGCCTGTAGTCCCAGCTACTCGGAAGGCTGAGGCAGAAGGATCACCTAAGGCAGGAGGTCAAGGATGCCTGGGTAACAGAGTGAGACCTCGGCTCAAAAACAAAAAACAAACAAACTAAAAAAACCAAAAATTAAAAAAATAAGTCAGGCATGGTACCGCATGCCTGTAGTCTGAGCTGAGGAGGCTGTGGAGGAAGGATCGCCTGAGGTTGAAGCTGCAGTAAGCAATAAGGGAACACACACACACACAGTAGATAATTTTGGTAGTTTCAAAATATAATTCCTTCGCCTTTGAATCAATATAATGCAGAAGGAGACAACACTATTTCCCTACTTGGCCTCAATGGTTGGTAAGTGATGGCAGTTAACAGTTACACAACTCAATTCCTCTCCTCAGGAGGTTTAGATGAGTTCCTCAGTTACAGCAATAGGCAGTAAAATGGCAAAAGCCAAGAATGAAAAGGCAAAATATGCAAAAGTAGTAAATCCCATCAACGTCCATTTGGCGCAGGAAATGTACATAAGCATTTATCCACAGTGTGCATGAATGCCAAAAAAAAAAATCGCTTTGGGAAAAAATTTTACGTTCCATTGCTCATCTCTTTTTCTCTAAATTAAAGTTTAAATACACCATTGAGCTTTAGAAGAAAAGGGTTGGGAACAGTCAAGGAGTAATTCAACTGGAATAACTCGAAAAATAACATGTGTGACATGACACTAAGTCAAGGAGTGACTTGTTCAGTGCAGGTTAGTGATAGGTAACAGAGAAAGAGCTTAAAGTCTCCTTTTTAGACTTAAAATAAATATTACAGGTAATTAGCAGAGGTCTAAAAACAAACAGGCTTATCTGAAACACAAAACAAGTGGTACACCAAAATAAGTTGCTATAAATAAAAATAAGAATGTGAAATATTAAAGTATCTAACAGCTTTCAAAATGAAATGGTATTTGTAATAAAGTCATTTAGAACAAGTCTTAATACTTTCCACCTCTTCTCTTTTTTACTAATTTTAATTTCCATCACAGTAATTGTGAAACACTTTGTTCAACTATTTGGTAAGAGAGGCAGTTTTTGTTTTCTTTTATTGAGTCAGAGTCTTACTCTGCTGCTCAGGCTGAAGTGCAGTGACACACTCACAATTACTGCAGCCTCGACCTGCTGGGGCTCAGGCGATCCTTCTGCCTCAGCCTTCCAAGTTGCTGGGACAACAGGCATGCAATACGACACCCGGTTAATTTTTCGATTTATTGTAGTGATGAAGTTTCTCTATGTTGTCCAGGCTGGTCTCAAACTCCTGGGCTCAGGCAATCCTCTTACCTCGGCCTCCCAAAGTGCTGAGATTACAGGTATGAGCCACTGCACCCAGCCAAGAGGCAGCTCTTTTTTAAAGCAATGGGAAAATCTTAAAAATTATCCTGAATAAAACAGAGCTCTACTTGGGAAAAAATAGCCTTGAAGGTGTAACATCCAAAAGATGAAAAAAAAATTTAAACCAACAACTAAAAAAGAAAATGGCAAAAAGGGAACGACTTAAGACAACAACAACACAACAAATCAGAGAACCAGACAGAAAACGCAAACAGAATACAGTAAAAAGGAATGACTAAAAGAAGGATCAGCAGCCCCGGATCTCTTAATCTACTACGATCTACTTCCCTGGGTTTCCTAATGCCAGGCTAGGCGTTTTTTTGTTTTTGTTTTTGTTTTTAAGAGACAGGATCTTCCTGTCACCCTGGCTGGAGTGCAGTGATGCAATCATAGCTCACTGAGCCTCAAACTCCTGAGCTCCAGCAATCCTCCTACCTCAGCCTCCTGAGGAGCTGGAACTAGGGGTGCTACCAACACACCTGGCTAATTTGTAAAAATTGTTTGTAGAGGCATGATCTTGCTATTATTGCCCAGGCTGGTCTTGACCACCTGGCCTCAAATGATCCTCCTGCCTTGGCCTCCCAAAGCTCTGGGATTCTAGGCATGAGCCATGATGCCTGACCTCTTTGCAACTCTTTACCATCAATTCCATGGAGCATTCAAGGTATATTATATCTGTGCTGTCCAGTATGGCAGCCATGGCCACATGTGATTATTGAGCACTTAAAATGTGGCTGATCCGAATTGGGATTTGCTATAAGTGTGAAGAAAAAGTCTCAGTAATTTACATTGATAATGAGGGGAAATTATAGCCTTCTGAAACGTTAGGTTAAACAACATACATTATTAAAATTATTTTCATCTGTTTCTTTTTACTTTTAAATGTGGCTCACATTTATATTTTGATGGATAGTGCTGCTACAGATACTCTATCAAAACCAACTCTTCATCACACTGGTCTGGCTTAATGATCTGGTGAGAGATCATGGGCAAATTGTTTCTATGAGTAAACACATCTTCCAAAGCTTCTTAGCTTCTTCTAAGAAAAACACTAGAAACAGACTTACCAATATACTCTTCTAGATCAATGAAACCATCAGCATTCTTATCTATATCCTCCATCGTTTCCTAAACAGGGAAAAATGAGAAGAGACTTTTAAAGTTAGTCTCTGAATGAATTTGCTAGAAGAGAGTATCATCTCTAGTTCAGGCAAACATTTTTCATTCATTAAAAAGACACACACACAAACACACATATAAATGTGTGCCTGTATGGTTAAAAAAACCATAGGAAACTGATGCTTTTCTAGCTGGAAAATGGTAAAGCATTAGCAATTTCTTATGCTTAAACCTAAAATAACTATGAGTCTTCTTGAAAGAACACTGACACTGCTTAATGATGAATGATCCCACCAAACCCATGATGTTCTACCTGGAAGCCTTAGTCATGTTAAAGACAAACTAACAGAATATGTGACCAGTGATTATGTATATTGCATAGATAGTATATGTTATCAGTAACTGCTCTTTGTGAGAATTCATCAGTGTCATTGTTAATACTACTCAATGCCTGATCACTGGTCATGGGATATTTTTAAAAATAAGATTTATCCCCATTCTTACAACATGACGCTACCAATAAAATGGCAAAATGCATTATCTGATGAAAAGTATTATTGTACTAAACAGGAACTCCAAGGCAAATACGAAAAATGATTTGATCAATGTCACAGAAAAACAGTGAGAGCTTGGACTCTGAATCTGGCCAGCACTTGCATAGCAAGTCACTCTTCCAAATACACAGGAAAGGCTTAAAGATGAAACCTGGCATAAGCCATAAAAAGAGAAAGTAAGTCCCTGTTCAGAATCCTTGATCTCACCCACCTGCACAACGATATCTTTCATATAGTCATACTCCTCAGGGTGCAAGAAAGCTGTGAACTCCTCCTTTGTGGCAATGAGATCTCCATCTTTGTCTGCCATTTTAAACCTCCGCTCATCTCTAACCATCATCTGTTTATAGTTAAATCCATCATCAGGGTCTGGATCATCTAGAAAACAAAAATTTAGGTCAAGTCTTAAAAGGATTTCAGAAAACATGAAAATGTGTGGGGTAGGGAATCAATTTCCAATGAAGATAAGCCAAGCAGTGAAGAAATAATTATTATACATGTAAAATTGCAGCTGTATAAAGACATTTAGTTTTGTGCTAAAGCTTCAGTAATCAGACCTCAGAGTAGGTCCAAGTTCAATATAAATGTTTTTGCCATTCAACATGGAACTCTGGTTCCCAGACTATGTAATTCAACACGTGATGCCTCACTGTTATTGGTATTAAGGCTACTTAGACGGCTAATTTAATTTTCTAGTTATGCCTGGGAGGCAGTGGTGGCACTAAAGTCATACTAAGATTGAACTACCACTTCCTAGCTGTGTGCCCTTCATCAAGTAACTGAACTGGGCATCAGTCTCCTCATCTTAAAATGGAGATAAAGATAAATGCCAAAAATAAATACCAAAGGCATTCTACCTCATATTAAGGACACTTGGATTCAAGCAACATCACCATTTGAAAGATCACACTTTGTTTTTCTCAGTCAACCCAGAAATCTACCAAGAGTTATAGATGTTGTTCATTCCCTATTTACGTAAAATTCTAGAAAAATATAAACTAATCTAGAGTCATAGAAAGTAGACCAGGTGAGTGGATTGCCTGAGCCTGCAGGTTCGAGACCCACCCAGGCAACTTGGCGAGATCTCATCTCTACAATAAATCAAAAATTAGCCAGGCCTGGTAACGCATGCCTGTAGTTCCAGCTACTTGGAAGGCTGAGGCAGAAGGATAGCCAGAGCCCAGCAGATCGAGGCTATGGTGGCTGGGAATGTGCCACTGCACTCCAGTCTGGGCGACACAGTGAGACTCCAACTCAAAAAAAAAAAAAAGAAAGTAGACCAGTAGTTGCCTAGAGGGGACAGAACGGGGAGGGTGAGAAGGGTTACAAGGTGAGAGAAGGAAATTTTGAGGGATGATGGATATGTTCGTTAGCTTGATTGTAATGATGGTTTCACTGATGTATACATGTGTCAAAACTCATCAACTGTGCACCTGAATATGTGCAATTCATTGTATGTCAATAATACCTTGATAAAGCTGTTACAAAAAAATAAACATCAGATTACAAATTGAACTTAGACCTACTCATCTTACAATGCTGAACTGCATAGCAGCAGTTACCTGGTTTTTACTTAAAAATCTAGCTTCTTTAAGCTAAAAAAAATGTGCAGTTAACTGCAGAACAGGAATTTAAAAACTTTTTCATTTTGAGCTGCTGTGTAAACCAAGTAAGATAACAGACGCCAGGGTATTTAAAAAAGTAAAAGACATCACATTAAAGGTAACAAGTTATTGTTCCTGATGTACACTGATTTAGTAAAAAAGAGATGACACAAGTTTTATAACAAGACCCACAGGGCCCCTTTAACAATAACACCATTACTGCTGACCTTTGATACTGCAGTTCAATCTTTCCATACTTCAAGCACAGTTTAAAGAAACAAATCCAAAAACTACTGCTCTATTTTGAGAGTGAGCAGCTTGAAGCTTCATTTTGTGTTGAGTGTCAAAAATTCAGTAACACAGCTTATTGAATCATAAGCCTTTGGGACCCTGTTATGTATATTCAAAGCCATAATACACTGGAGATAAAGAACTTAAGCAAAATATCACCCTTCTCAGGTACCAAGCTGGCTCTTCCAAACAGATACAACATTTCAGTACCAACTATGTAACATAAGTAAGAAAGATAACAAGACAATTTATACTGTAAGACTGAATTCTTAGCTGAAGAGCTCTCCTTCCCTCCTTAGGGTGAAAAAACATGGTGACTGCAAACAAGTAGCTTCATAGCAACATGCACATATGTATAAAGATGGGCAAAGGAAGATGCAAAACTTTATCTATCTAAAATTTTATTTTAAATGACAAACCCTACTATGTCCACAGCCCTGCTTACAGGGCTGGATCTATCCTAAGCACCAGCTTTGGCCCTAGCTGGTCTGTTCACAGAGCCTGCTTTGGGTAGGCTCTTGATCTAGTTTTGTTACAGGCAGTGTGGACCTTAGTATTTTGTATTTTACTAGTGGCAGAGACAGTGTTAATGTCCCTTTTGTGGATAATGGATTCATTGACATGGATTTTAACCAAGAGCTATGATGATCTGCACCTGAACTTGAAAGTGAACTATGCACACACTCTCATAACTCCTCAGCACTTCTCTACACCGGCTCTTCACTCCCTGAGTGCTGTCTACCCGAGGCCTCCAGGGAAAGATGCCTTATAAAGACATTGCTCCTCCAGCCAGTGCTGTGGCTCCTGCATAGTCTCAGGCAGTAGAAATACCCATTACTTGAATCATCTGCCCTGTGATGATTCAACAGTGCTCTCAGCAGATTTGTATGCACATAATCAGAGTTGAAGAATCATTCTGGACAGCCAGTGAGTGCCTAGGCCTGAGCTGAGATTTATTAACACGCCATTTTGTTTAGGTCACCAAGAGCCTGCCCTTTGCTTTATATTTATAATTAATTTCAAATAACTCAGGAGGGTGCTGGGTCTCAGCACAAGCGAGAAGCAGAATGACTCTCCATCTGTGCCAACTTTTTAATACACATGTTCTTAATTGGGTGAAGGATATGTTTGGTTCTTGGCTAAGTGTCAAGCATTGAGAGAGACTGCTGCTTAAGTCTTAGGAATGAGAATAAGCCTGACACAGAAATAAAAGTCTCTTCACCAGAAATGCATGCAGTACTGTAATTATCACAGACAGCTGGCTATCCAGTGGGGAAACAGACCATTATACATTCACTGTTAGTCAGTGGTAAAGAATGCTTGCTTTAACCCAGAAATTTGCCTAATTTCCAGGATAAAAATGCAAAAGCACCATTTATACATTCTTGTCTCAAACCATAACCATGTACAATAGAGGAATCTCACTAATAGCAACACCCTAGGTCATCAACTCAGTGAGATCATCGCCTAGTATTCAGCAGCAGGCAAGTATGATAAGTAAAAGAAAATTACTAACAGGTGGCCCAAGCATATAAGCTACCAAATCAACAGAAAGCAATCAAAGTAACATTTATTTGCCTTGAAGCATTTGCAAAGCAGGCTGATAAACTCATGTGCCAGAGAAAACAAATGGGAAATTTTCATTTCTAAACTTCAATAAACAGACATACTGAGATATTACATTTTTTCAAGTAACACTATTTTATTTTGCTAAGGAAAGACAGTAAATCCCCCCCTCCCATTCTCATCAGTTGTAAACAATCCAATTTGGCTTCAATTTTAGGCCCAACACTTTAAAAGGACCATGTCAAAAAACACCTCAAAGTCTCTTACTTTGCATTGTTGGAACAATGCAGCCTTTTAAATGAAATCTACTCCAAAAATTGTCTCTATGAGGGATGACAAAAAAAAATAGTGAAAGTATATTTGAAATGCTAACAATACAGAAAATGCCATACTTCAGAAAACCACAGTAAGTTAAAAATACATAATACACAAATTTAAGATTAATAAAAGAGGGAAATCAGCTTGGCCTCAAACTATTTAAGATAAACACAATTTCTTCCTTTCCTTCACTGTATGACCCATTTGTTTCTTTGACTCAAGACCATGGTCTCTGCCAGGCTGACATCTCGCCCCTTACCCAGGTAAGTGCCATAAGTCACGTTTCTGTACTCATCCCAGGAGATTAAGCCGTCTTGATTCATATCAAACTCCTGCCACTGGTTTTCAACATTGTCAATGTATTTCTTCTGGGCGTGCTTAATCCAAGATTTCAGCTCCCCCTCCGTCACAAACCCATCTTTATCCACGTCTATTTTATCTACAATCATTCTACAAGACAAAACAGTTACGTTTCAAGGTGCCAGCTCCACAAGGCTTTTCCCCCAGAGAGTAGGGACCTACCTAAAACGTAGCCGTAGGTGGCATTTTTATACTCCTCCCAGGAAACGAGGCCGTCCTCATTGAGGTCATGCCCCTTCCACTGTCGCTCTACATCCTCGTAAATCCAGCGCTTTTGTGCAAATTTAATCCAGTCTTTGAGCTCATCCACAGTGACAAACCCGTCCTTGTCGCCATCTATTTTACTTACAATCTTTCTGTAGAAAATGCAGAGAAATCCAGCAAGAGGTTAAAAGAACACAAAGCTCTGGACTTAGCCAGGTGTGTGCTGTGACCATAGGTGTTACCCAGGGCTAATGCACAGAAATTTAAAAAAAAAGTCTCTAAAAACAAAACTGCCAGGTTGGCAGCTGAAAAGTTTTCTCCTAAATGGTCCATTACTGGTTTGTAACAAGCCATTTGAATAAGGTAAACACAGTCCATGGCTCGTGTACCTAGATCCCACAGCAAACCCAGCCATCTCTTGAGAGGCATATTTTAGCCTAGGCAGAATTCAGGAGTGAAGATCCAGGTTCCCAGCTCTTTGCATCAAACATATAAATCTTTTCTCTTTATTGCTTTTAGAAGAGAATCTCCATTTTTTGGTAAATAATCATGCCACCAAAGTGGTTTTCTATTATAAAAATTCAAAATATTTAGACCAAACTTTAAAAAATTTAGCTGCTTTTAGAAAAAGTTAACACTTTTGTTAAAAATATAAAGATATCAAATCAATTCTGGGATCACTTATGCATCTGAAGGTAAGATTGTTTAAAAAAGCATGCACACAGACAAGAAGATGCTTATCTAAAAATGGCTAACAGCTTTTATACAGTACGTTGAATTGGTGTTTTTAATATGAAAACAGAACTCTGAGGAAATGATGTGGTAATGTATATATCTCTGATGATGAAAATGTTAATAAGCTCAGAGGGTTAGTGTGCAGATTATAAAGCAAAACAACAAAGCCTAGGAATCAGTATACTTCTCTCTTTATGACCGTCACTTTAATTCAGGGATTTAAAAATATGTGCATGATATGAAAACTCCTGTTTAAAGATGCAGTCACCTGATTATAGAGGCAAAGTCAACCTGTGTAATGTCCCACAAGTAAGCAGCCCAGTTTGGAATAGAAGTTTAAATCAAAACTTCCAAGAAGTGAAATCTCCTATGTTCTATTATTTGTATGACTGAAAAAGACTAACATGACAGCAAATAATGTTTTTCTTCAGACTGTGTTCATTTAATGAATATAACACAGGAGAGTAATTAGAATCGCAGAGCACTAGTGACACTGCTTACAGATTCATCTTGATATTGATTTGGCATTAGCCACAACTGTCTAGTACTAAAAATCCTATAGTTAACAAGCATTTGCCTTCAGAGAATGTGGAATCTTGTAGCTTTTCCTCTAAAATGTTAACAGAAAAGGTAAAGCCGTAAGAAGTTATCTCTTTTTTTCATCCACAGGGCTCTGCTTGGTAGAAGTTATCTCTTAAATATCCTTTTCTATCTACATAGACATAGTAACAAATTTTTTGTTGCAACTGTTAAATTTTAATAGATTAAATGATACCAGTATTGAAAACGTCTGCATTATTTATAACAGTATTCAGTTTGTGACCAAATGCTACTGGCTACCAATAGTGTCACTGTACACTAGAAGAAGGCAGGGTATCAGAACCCCTCCCATCCCCAAAACTATTATAAATAGCCTGAAGAGAAGGATCGCCCAGATGAAAAAAGGCATATGACTGTTCAAGACAGGCTTTTGAATAAAGTTGGCTGAACAGCATTCTATTCAATGGAAATATTCCAAATGGTTTAATCCAGGGGCTGGCAAACTGTTTTTTGGAAAGAGACAACAGTACATATATCTGACTTTGTGAGCCACATATGGCCTGTCACACATATAAATATTTGTAAATATTACTATTTACAAAAAAAATGTATACACACACGTACATATATACATACATATATATTTTTAACACTCCTCTAAAAATTTAAAAGCAATGCTTATCTTGCTGACCATCCAGCCTGCAGGCAGCTGTGTAAATCCACTGGAAGCTGGCATATCCTATTTTAGGCATGAAGTTCCAACCTATGATCTTTAAAAGTGTAACTGCAAGGCCGGGCTCGGTGGCTCAGCCTGTAATCCTGTGCCTTGGGAGGACGAGGTGATTGGATTGCCTGAGCCTGTGGGTCCGAGACCCGTCTGGGCAACTTAACGAGACCTCATCTCTACAATAAATCAAAAATTAGCCGGGCATGGTAGCACACGCCTGTAGTTCCAGCTACTTGGAAGGCTGAGGCGGAAGGACCACCGGAGCCCAGCAGGTCGAGGCTGCGGTGGCCGGGAGCGGCCACTGCACTCCAGTCTGAGTGACAGAGTGAGATTCCAACTCAAAAACTAAATAAATAAATAAATAAAAGTGTAAGTGCATCAAGCTAATGGTGTAGTAGTCCTGTGACACTGGAGAACCCTATGGATATGGTTATGATGCCACTAAGTAAGCATTTATCCCAAGACAGACAAAATGCTCTTAGTGCATCTCATGTTATTTCTCTTAAAAGTAAACATATGCCTCTGTTTCAAGGAAGCAAACCCTTTTAAGAATCTGGGTCGCCGGGCTCGGTGGCTCAGCCTGTAATCCCGCGCCTTGGGAGGCTGAGGTGAGTGGATTGCCTGAGCCCGCGGGTTCAAGACCCGCCTGGACAGGCGAAACCTCATCTCTACAATAAATTTTTTTAAAAAAATTAGCCAGGCGTGGTAGCGCGTGCCTGTAGTTCCGGCTACTCGGAAGGCTGAGGCGGAAGGATCGCTGGAGCCCAGTGGGTCGAGGCTGCGGTGGCCGGGAGCGGCCACTGCACTCCAGTCTGGGCGACCGAGTGAGACTCCAACTCAAAAAAAAAAAAAAAAAAAAGAATCTGGGTCAATAAGTGGGCTCTGGAAGGGTGTATAATATTCCTGAAACTTTCACCATGCAAAATTTTATATATATTCCTATGTGTGCACTTTTCTGAGAAAAAGTCCTTAACTTTCATCAGCCTCCCAAAGGGTCTTGTCTTGTAAGTCCCAAAAGGGATAAGGAACTGCTCTAGTTCACTTCTGTAGCAAATATATCAAGGGTGAGAACTTTTTAATATCAAGAACCACTTCCTCAAAACAAGTTTTCATTTGAAGGATACATACATGAAAATTAAGCATATCGAAACTTTTTTCCTTACATGTAAGAAAAATATGTATTATTTGTCAGCATTCGTAATAAGAAAAAGAAACTTGTAGGTTAAATTTGTTTTAAAAAATGATTCCTGGCTGGGTATGGTGGCTTATGTCTGTAATCTGGGAGGCCAAGGCAGGAGGATTGCTTGAGCCCAGGAATTCAAGACCAGCCTAGGCAACACAGCAAGACATTATCTCTACAAAAAAATAAAAAAATTAGTTGGACGTGGTGGCACATGCCTGTAGTCCCAGTTACCTGCTTTTACTTAGGAAAAAGTGACAGAAGGATACCTGAGCCCTGGAGGTCGAGGTTGTGGTGGCGTGAGTGTGCCACTGCACTCCAGCCTGGGTGACAGAGTGACTCCGACTCAAAAAAAAAAAAAATGCTTCCTGTGTTTATTTTAGATATAATTACTGAAGATTTCAAAATGATAGTGAATTTCTGCAATTCCGGGTATAAGCCAAGACATAGTCCTTAATAACCACTTGCCTTACAGACGGACGGAAAAAAGGGGACAACTGTTGCTTCCTGTCACCTACCAGAACAATGATGCCTCAGTCAATACATTAAAAAAAGTTCACATAGGAGTCTTGCTTCCATCAACACATCCCTGCATAAACTAGGGATATTTGTTACTATCTCCAAAATTTGGGAGAAGCAAACAGTATTTAGTTCATTGATACGTTCCATAAAAACACGATCTCATCATCTTAATCTAATCAAATAAGAACCTGCTCATATACTGAACTTTTAATGATATTCACTGATGACAAAAAGGAATACTTTCTACTGAAAATGGCCAGCTATTTCACTACCTGCAAAGAGCCAGAACATCCTCATTGAAGTACTATCTACCCTAAATGACAGCAAGTCTAAGAGCCTTTCATTATTTAAGAGTAACTCTGCAAAGAAACACATGCAGACTGAAATGTAGCTGGACATGCACAATATTAATAGGCTTGACATGAAGACGGAGGACACTCTCTTGCAGCTCTATCTTCAGCTTTGAGTGTTAGCAGTTATAAGATTAAAAGTGAGGATGACCTTAAAGTTAGAAAAGCAACCTAACAGAAGACCGACACTGATGTGTTTCAAATATTTTGGGATAATACTCATTCTACATAGCAAAATCTTCTGATTACTTCTGTCAATGTTAAAGGATAAAATAGTGTATTCTTCAGTCAGCAGGTAACCCAATGAAAAATACATTTATTCTGAAGCAAATCCTATAATACTACCTTATAATCATAGCACTATCTATGATGGCAAAATATTTTGGAAATTGCTATATGTGGTACAACTCTTCACACAAATCTGATGAGTAAGTTGTACCAACAGTGCACACTGTGAAGAACATTTTCACAAAACTGACCTGTATCACCTTAAAAAGTGAGGCTTTAGAAAAACCAAAAAAGACATCCTAAGATGCTCAGTTAAAAATAATCAGCTGGGATCCTACCAAATCCTTTAGGTAAAAAATGGCCAGCTGAGAGCCAGAGAACCTGACTATGGTATGGCTGTTACTGAAACAGTAACTCGTATTCAGACATTAAGACCATGACTAGTTATAGTCTCCTAAAAGATAAGGTTGGTTGGTTTGGTTTGGTTTTTTAATTAAGCAAATATCTCAGAATGAAAACAAGGTGAAGGACCCCTTGGGGAATTATAACCTTTCTAGAAAATAGCCTAGGGGTCCAATTTGCAATTTATTAGCAACTCAAAGCTAGGCTTAGGCAATAATGAATAAACAGGTCACAAGCAGTTTTTAAAAAGAAATCCTCCATGTAATGTTCTGGGATCAAGATGATGCAATTCAAACTGGGTCCTGTAGTACTTGCTACTTTTATGCAAAAATGATTTTGCTTTGTAGAATGAGGTAAACTTATCCTTGAAGAAATGTATGAAAGCAGGCACTTGATTAAATTTTAGCGACAACAATTCCAGGGTTAGCTTTCAGAAGATGTTCTTCAGCACAGCTTTACTGTGGTGACTGAACCAGAAAAGAGGAATTAGTTGATTTATAAGAATATCATTACCCAAACTAGTCCCCTGAGAGCTGGTACCTTACCCAAGCCTTTCCTTGCTCTCTTCTGGTGTCAGCTGATCAAAGGTCTTTGCTTCTTCAGCACCCAAGAAGGCATCATGGTCATAATCAAAACTCTGAGCATCATTGTGAACCTTGTCGCTGAGCTGAGGCTCATGATGCACACGGTCCTTCTTTTCCGTGGGCTTGCTCAAGGCCAAAGCTGTGCACAGGGACAGGCACATAAGAAACTGTCGCAGGTCCATGATAGCCAGATCTTAAAGAAAATGAAAACCAGTTAATTCAGGAGACAGTATGCTTAATAATTAAACAAGAAATTAAAAGCTCACATCCCAGTTAAATTAATCATCTCATATACACATCTATTCAAGTCATTGTGTTATTTCGAATACTACTTAACTCATAAAATTAAGTATGGTGGAATACTGGACTCTCTAATTATTATGGTAAGACATTTTTCTATCAGTTTCCTTCAACTGATTGCAGGTCAATAAGATCTTACTTTATAGTTAAATATCCATTTTGTGTCTTCCTTCAAAAGACACCAAAGTAGAACTTTAATCATTTTGTCCAACAGTTAAAAGTTAAAGAACCAAGATTTAAATTCTGACCCCAAATGCTTTATTTTTTTGTACTGCGTCAGTGATCTGGTCTTCAAACCTGGTTGGTTACTAGAATCACATAGGAAGCTTTGAGTTTCCTCTAATGATCTAGAATCTCTAAAGTTGAATCCAGACACCTGTAACTGTAAATGCTTCTAGGGTGACTCTGGTGCTCATCAGGTTAGGCACCAATAAAACACTCAGCAGTTTCCTTGGTCTACAGCCCACGTTCAGGCTTAATCTTGAATCACCATCAAATACCAAAGCATTCAGATGATCTGGTCAGAGATGACAACTTCTTTATCCTTCTGGAAGTGTGTTTCCCAGACTTGTGCAGGCATAAGAACCACCTGTTCTTAGTCTACTGTTCAAAGCAGACTTCCAAGCCCTGCTCCAGACCTTCAGAAGCTCTGCAGTCACAGGTGATTCTACTGAACAAGCACAAGGCTGGGACACTTGACTGAAAAAGTGACAAAAGTCTGCAGAGACGCTCCAAGAGAGAAATCTGCTTAGCAACTTTACAAACACCCCACAAGACTGTTCAGGGTGGTTAAGGTCTTCAATAACAATCAGAGGGGAAGGGCTTTCCTATGTCAGGGAAAACCAAGGATTACTGACAACCACCAAATGCTAGCAATCAAGGAAGAACCCTCCCCTAGAATCTTCAGAGGGCATGGACCGCCGACCCTGATTTTGGACCTTTAGCCTCCAGAACTATGAGAGAATAAAATTCTGTTCTTTTAAATAACTCAGTTTATAGCAACTTGTTACTACAGTCCCAGGAAACTAATACAAGACAGTACAGAGGACAGTGCCATATGGAAGTTAATATTACCTTGTCCTAATCTACAAATTAAACTAGCCACAGAGTTCATTTTCTGCAGGACATCACTAGCAGAACTAGCTAAACAGTCACACTTTAAATGTAAATACTTACAAAAGAAGAAAATTCAGCATAGCTCCTAACTCAGTGGTTCTAGATTGAGACTGTACTCTAGAGTCACCTAGAGAGCTTTTTGAAAATTTGAGTACTAAGCCCCAGCCCTAAACAATTAAATAAAAATATCTGGGGGTGGGGCCTAGGCATTAATATTTTATAAAGGCTTCCTAGGTGCAGTCAGGTTGAGAACCACTATTCAAACCAAATCCTCAAACAGCCATAGTAATATCTTAAGACAGTTGAACAGAAAGTGTATTCAATGTGAAGAAACTACATATATCTGATCCTGCCACAAAGCTTTGGGAACTTGAATGGAGTAAATTGTGCCAGGGGATAAGAAAATTAAATGCACCAATACATTACACACATTTCAACATATCCATTTTTCTTGTAACCCCCAAATAGTAGCTAAATGAAATTATAATGTATTAGCATGGATACGTAGAGCCCTTTGGATTCAATAAACAAAAAAATGCTTAGCACACCAAATGGTGAGCATGTTATATAAGGACTCCTTATAAACAAAAGGAAAGCAAATAGAAAAATATGCTTAGTTCCAACATAACCCAGAGAGCTGATTACACAAAGGCATAATCTGAGGCTTCTGTGAGCAACTTTCAGGGCACACAAGGGCACTGTGTGCAATCACTGAGAAAGACACTCTATGGGGGGAGGGTGGGAGGTCCTGAAATGGCAGAGGACACATCAGTGGAGGAAAACATGCTCTAGAATAAACAAGACAGCGCAGTGAGGCAGACAAACGCAGCTAAGGAGAGAGTGGGGCACAGTCATGCCCCAAGTGCACCAGCTTCACACAGGTACTGTCAATGATGGTGTGAAGGTTAAGACTTAGAAACACCACAGGAGGAACAATGTGAAAGCAAAACCACAGGGCCCACGGAGAAAGGGCTAGAAGGTGTACTTGTCTTAGCTGCTCTCACTAATGTTAGAGCCTGGCTATGCTTCCCTCAACATACTGCTTCACTGGATCCCACCAAAATACCTAAACTTATAGACAAAGATCCTTGCATTAAGATGCTCAGTGATGATAGTAAAAACTGGAAAACAAGATAAAGCAGAGAACTGATAAGATATATTAAATCTATATTATGGAATAGTACACAGAAGTTAAAAAGAATGAGGTGGATCTATTTGTGGTGAAATGGAGAACTCACCAAGGTATGTTAAGTGAACAAAAAAGCAAGCTGCAAAGCAATGTCAAGTCCTCATTTATATAAAATGCAAGCAAAATTAAACAAACTCCCCAGGTTGTTTGTAGTTGTATAAAACACATGCAAAAAACCACCACGGGTAAACAGCGGTAACCTCCAGGATCAAGGGAGAAGACACAGAACTGGGTGGGCAGCTGAGGCTGATGTGGACGTGAACTTTAATATGGTGCTCTGCTGTGTTGTCTCATTTTTGTAAATGGCTCACTCATATGTATTATCTTCTTGCATGTATTGTTCCAGGTGAATAATACTCTGGCTGGCCTCCAATAATTCAACTGCTCAGTCAAATCAGTTAAAGAGTAAAGAGAAAATTAGAGATTTAGTGGCTCTCTTAAATGCAACATCAAAGTGAGTATACCTTTATTTTAGGGCAAAAATGAAACTTCTACCTCAAACAATTTTTTAGACAAATACAACTTTAGAAACAAGAAACAGGATTATATGTTGTTGATGTTTTGTGATATATCCAAACAATACATTTAATGTAGACTTACAGAATCAAGGAAAATCAAGAGTCACTGAGACAAAGGATTTCCCTTATGCCTAAAGGGCTTTCACTTTTAGAAAAATTTTATAAATTATTAATACATTCTCAGAATAAAATATAGTATAATAACTTTTTTTTTGTAGAGACAGTGTAGAGCGACACACACACACTCAGTGGCAACAGAAGACTGGAGTTGGGGGAGGGGTCCCGTGAGTGTCCCCTCAGGCTCTAAGCCTGGGCATGTAGGTCGTGCTGAGGTCATGGGCGAAGGGTCCTCCACACCTGCTGACCACATCTTGCAGCTGTGCACAGCTGATGTGCTCATCTATCCTTCCTTGAGGCAGTTGCCCCCCTGGGCTGGTTCAGACCAGGTCAGGCACGCCTAGATCAATGTCCATAACTTTTGGTAATACCTTTAGTTCACCTTTGGTTCATTGTAATACCCAAAATCCTACCCCTAGAAAGAATTCACTGCCATTTTGTGAACATGCAACATATGTATAAGCACCTTCTGACACTACACCTGCACTCTGGAAATCCCACCCTTTTCACGCTTAAACCTGCACACTACCCAATGTAAAATGCTACATAAACTATGTGCCTTTAACAATTATGAGTTTTTTCCCATCTGCTCAGCCAGCCACTCCTGGACCACCTTCCCTGTAAATTTCAGAATAAAGCTCATGTCTTGGCCGGGCACAGTGGTTCACGCCAGTAAGTCTAGCACTTTGGGAGGCTGAGGCAGGAGGACTGCCTGAGCCCAGGGGTTCGATGACCAGTCTGGGCAACTTGGTGAGACCTCATCTCTACAATATATCAAAAAATTAGCCAGGCACAGTAGTGCGTGCCTGTAATTCCGACTACTTGGAAGACTGAGGCAGAAGGATCGCCTGAGCCTAGCAGGTCGACACTGGGGTGGTTGTGAGCATGCCACTGCACTCTAGCCTGGGCAATAGAATGAGACTCTGACTCAAAAAAATATAAAATAAAATAAAATAAAATAACGGCGTGATGGCGTGTGCCTATGGTCCCAGCTACTCAAAAGGTTGAGGCAGAAGGTTTGCCTGAGCCCAGAAGGTTGAGGCTGCAGTGAGCCGCCACCTTGTCACTGCCCTCCAGCCTGGGTGGCAGAATGAGACCTTGATACAAGAAAAAAAAAAAAAAAAAAAGGCTTATGTCTCATCCATTGTCTCGGAGCATTTCTTTGGCCGCTCAGACACAGTGCCTTCCTTTCCGGGGTCTTTGGGAGTCCAGTACAACAGGGTCTTGCTCTGTTGACCAGGCTGGAGAGCAGTGGCGTGATCACAGCTCACTGCAGCCTCAAACTCCATCTCGACTTCCTAAGTAGCTGGGCTTAAAGGTGGGCACCATCAGGCTGGATTAATTTTTAAAATTTCTTTAGAGATAGGCTCTTCCTATGCTACCCAAGCTGGTTTCAGACTCCTGCCCTCAAGTGATATCCTGCCTCAACCTACCAAAGTGCTGGGATTACAGGTGAGAGCCATCACATCCAGTCTCTATCTCACTGCTGATGAAAGTGCCTAAGTGGTTATCAAGGACAAAGCCAATGGGTCTACCTAGTATTCATCTCTCTACAGGGGGCATGAAAATTAGAACTTTAACAAAACACCTCTTTTTTAAAATTAATATAGACACTAAAATAAACACAAAACACCACACCAAAAACTGACTGTACTAGATTTATCTAAATTCCATGTGTATTAAAAAATGTCCAGGCTGGGCTCGGTGGCTCAGTCTGTGGTCCCAGCACTTTGGGAGGCTGAATCGAGTGGATTGCCTGAGACTGTGGGTTCGAGACCAGCCCGGGTAGCTGACGAGACCTTGTCTCTACAATAAATCAAAAATTAGCTGTGCATGGTAATGCGCACCTGTAGTTCCAGCTACCTGGAAGGGTGGGGCGGAAGGATCGCTGGAGCCCAGCAGGTCGACACTGGGATGGCGGTGAGTGAGCCTGCCACTGCACTCCGGACTGGGCAATGGAGTGAGACTCCAACTCAAAAAAAAAAAAAAGTCCAAGTATATTCTCTTAAGACAAAGAATATTTTATGTGGGAAGATGTGAAAAGAAACAATGAAATAATTTTTCATATAAAGCACTTGAAAAACTACATCAGTGCAGTTCATTTCTGAAGCATCTTTCTCTTTTCAACCAAACAAAAATCAAATGATGGAAAGCTAATGGTCCTTTGCATTTGCCTCACCCCCTTCAACACAGCTACACAACGGACAACATACTATTAGGAAAAAATACGATATATGTAAATGAAGGACTTAGCTGTTTGAGATCTAGAAGGTAAACCAATGGTTGTGAAAAACGAACCTCCCCAGCTGTCATTTCTAAATGACCTAAAATTTTATCTCTCTAAAATTCTTTTCTTCCTACACAAAGAGTAACATCCAATATTCTTTCTCAAAAAGAAATGTCTAGACTTGCACTGCCCAGTACAGTAGCTATTAGCCACACATGACTACTAAGTATCTTATGAGTGGCTAGTGTGAATTAAGACTGGTAACAGTGCTACATTTTAAATAGAAAGAATGGCATATTGCACGTATTGGGATAAATAAAACATATCATTAAAAGTAGTTTCACCTGCTTTAGATTTTCACCTGAAAATTTAAAATTACACATGAGGCTTGTACTATATTTCTATTGGACAGCACAATATTAAACACAAACCAAAAGACTAGAACAGAAAAGATATCAAGTAGCCATCATCCTTTTGTAGTATGTCACCAATAATGAGCTTGTGCAAAGTTATTTTCATGAACTGTTTCAGTAAAGTAAAAAAGATTAATGATGTAAGCTTGATTTTAATAACAATGACGTATGTTAAGAATTAGCTTAACTGATCCACTCAAACCTTTCCTTGAAAGTCCTAAACTCTTACCATTCCTCCCCACATCCCACTTTTGGTAAAAATCCATTAGTCACAGAACACTTACTGTAAATTGTTTCAGGAAAATGTAGTTGTCTAGGTTAAACTCAGTTTCTCAATGTTAACACTAAGTGATCCCACAGTTAACTGTGGTTGACCAAAGACCCATTGCTCAATGTTAACAAGTAGGAGAAATGGGTGTGGTATAAAATTCCAGTTCTCTGAGCTAGACAGATATTCAGCAGAAAAGGCATTTCTCCACAATGCAGCAAAAGCAGAGCTCACTGCTTAAGTGCCTACTTCAACTGGCGATTAGGGGGAATGGCCTGACAGCAGTTTAACCACACTAAGGCCCAAGTTATGAAATCTAGAAATCTACCTGATATTCTTCAAGTATAGATTTTAATGGAAGTACCACCAATGGACTATGACATAAAAGTAATAACGTCATCCTTTAACATTTGCTGAACATGATACTAACACATCATTTATTTAATGTTTCTATAGTGATGGAATGAATGGTCATCAGCTCATTAATACATTTTAATTAAATTATTTGTGGGCTGGAGGGAATAAATTTACAAGACAGGTGAGTAGAGAAAAGTGCAAACTTTGGCTGGAGAAGAAAAACTCTGAGAAGGACTGAAATTGTTACTCAGGCTTCTATAACCAAGCAACCCAGCACAAACTAAGTTTTCCTGGCTACAGAATAAAAAAACTTTTGTGCCTGGGCAACTTGGCGAGACCTCATCTCTACAATAAATCAAAAATCAGCCGGGCGTGGTAGCATGCGCCTGTAGTTCCAGCTACTTGGAAGGCTGAGGCAGAAGGATCGCCGGAGCCCAGCAGGTCGAGGCTGCAGTGGCCGGGAGCGGTCATTGCACTCCAGTCGGTGTGACAGAGTGAGACTCCA
>CAUYQG010173952.1:0-27304 GCA_963574415.1 Tarsius wallacei
TGGGATAAAAGGCTTGCAATTTGTCCCATTAAATGGCTTCTGCTCAATCCGTTGAACAGTTGTCCATTTTCTTTCTTTCTCTTTCTTTCTCTTTATATCTATCCCTCCATCTTTCTTTCTTTTAATATCTATCCCTCCTACGGAATTGGCTTCTGCACTAGACAGGAGTCCAGTCTCTTTCTTTCTCTTTATCTCTCCAGAATAATCGCCAATGCCACCACACCTCCCAGGGGCCCCCTAATCTCTCCACAGGGGCTGGCCCCCTGCATCTTTCCTTGTTGGGTCTCTGCCAGGTTTGGTTATCAGTGTAATGTTAGCTTCATAAAATAATTTGGGGAGTGTTCCATCTTTCTTGATTACCTGAAATACTTTCTATAAGATTGGTATCAGCTCCTCTTGTATGTTTTGTAGAATTCTACTGGAAAGTCATCTGATCCAGGGTTTTTTTTTTTGTAGGTAGATTTTTTTTTATGGCAGAGTCCATTTCCTGGATTATTATTGGTCTGTTTAGGGTTTCAATTTCTTCTGGTTTCAAACTTGGAAGGTTGTATAACATTAGAAAGTCCCCCATTTTCTTTAGGTTTTTGAGTTTATTTTCATACAAGTGTGCATATTAATGTCTGATAATCTTTTTAATTTCTTTGGGTTCAGTTGCAACTTCTTCTTTTGTGTTCCTAATTGTATTTATTTAGGTTTTCTAACTGCTAGACTTAATTATGTGTGGAAATATCACTCATTGATTCGATGCATTTTTGATACACATTTTATAGTTTCATCACTTTCTTTCATACAGTATTTGGTTGACATATCTAGTGTTTAGGATCTACATATGCCTATTAAAAATTCTAGAAATTGGAGCTCTGCAATTATCTATATGATTGGGATATATTGTAGGGTCATTTATTGCTATATGGCCTTCTTGGTATAAAACCAACAAATTGATATTCTTACAGTCAGCTTGCAAGAGTTATCTTAATTTTTAATTCTGACCCATTTAAAAAATATTTAGAAACATTTTCTCTTTTTCAATATTTTAGAAATCAATTTTATAACTAATTTCTCTCTTTAACTATAATGAAATGTTTCTATTACCCTTACACCAAGTTTAACAAAATTGAAATTTTATATAATTGACCAATTGCTAATCCATGCAACCTAGATAATCATGCAGTTATACAAATGTTGCTCAAATTTATTAAACGACTGTTGGAAAATAAATTTTTATGTAATTTTTTGTTCAGATTAAATTTTTCAAATTAAAAAAATTCTGTCAATAAGGAATATGTTTGCAGGACAAAACTTTAATTACACAAACTATATTACCTACTTAGTAAGGATTATTTTCTAAAAAATTAGATTTGCATTCTGAAACGAATTTTACATTAAAATTTAGTATTAAAATTCAAATAGCTTTAGATTTAGATAGCAGCTCTTTCATTTAATAGAAGAACTCTTAGCTTCTCAATGTTTTTAGCCTTGTTATCTTTTCAAGAAAAGTGTAAAATGTGCCTACCTCATTGGGTTTTGGGAAAAAATTAAACAAAATAATATACGGAAAATACTTTGAACTTTACCTGGCACATAGCAATCACTACGGCAGAAAAAAGTCATGCAATTACAAAATCTCTGTTGGTTTTTCTCTTTCTGTGCATGCAGGAAAAACAAACAAACAAAAACAAGCATTGCACTTATATAACACTAACTAGTTCTACCAAAGAAATGAGTGTTATGCTTTCTGGGCTAAAAAAAGAAGAGCCTGTGTTTTTCTCTGTTGCTGGCTTCACATTCTCTACTGTGTAGATCATAAAAGCTGTAGTGAGATAGCAGAGTCATGAGACAGAAGCAAGAGTATCTCTGAGTCACTGATTGAAGAATGTTAGCTTCCCTCAAGAGGCAGCAGAGTAGTGCAAAATTGTGAGGGGGAGAATGGGGAGGGGAGAATGAATCATTATCTGTTGAGACACTGAGAATCTGACTATTGAACGGGGTAAATGATAATATAGTAAGTAATGGCAATGTAAAATCACTTGTGTGTGTATATGTGTGTGTGTGTTTGTGTGTGTGTGTGTGTGTGATTAAAGTATATCAACATAACGTATGTTATTTGATCATATATGAAGTAATAAGGGCAGAGTGTGTGTGTGTGTGTGTGTGTGTGTGTGTGTGTGTGTGAGATTAAAGTATATCAACATAACTTATGTTATTTGATCATATATTAAGTAATAAGAGCAGAGTTTGTTAAAAAAAATACATTGCCCTTCTCTAGTAATTTAGGTAAATTAAATATTACTGAATTTTTTTTAACTCAGTAAAAATTGCTAAGATGATTTATTTAAAGTATATTTTCCTCATTAAAAACTATTTAAAATGGAATTACCATTAATTTTCTAAATTGATTTTACTTACAAAGTAAAAGCATACAATTTGAAAAAATTGATAGTATACACTTTAAAACAGTTGAACTTATGAGGATAAATCATTTATGGCTAAGCCTACATAAATAAAATTGTATTGTCATCTGGAAAACACACGCACACACCTCCTATTAATCAAAGTAGTTAAATAGTCATATGGATATATATCACCAATATCCATGGTAATGTTGATGGTTACATTTTTATATTGATAAACCCAACAATCCTCCACACTGACGGTTTTGTTTAACTTACTAGTTAAGAAATATTGTCTTAAGTTACAAAGACATTCTACTGCTTGCATTCCTTCCCCAATACAATAATAAGTACCATCTTTGAGGGACCCAAATTCATGGTCTTTTAAGGTTTGTAGGTTTCCACATGTGGTGGTGCTGTCCTTTATGAAAACTATTGCAAAATCTGTTCCTATTGCTATCTACTCCATTATGTCAAGTCCGTCGGCAGATGCATCGTTAGACACAAAAAAACTGATTATTTGTGCCTATATTTGACTTTTCCATCTGTTTCAATATTTGGAAGGTCATACAAAGGCCTTCCACTTGACCACGTATTCTTCTTCAAGATAGTTAAAAATGAAATTTGAATACATGTGAATTCTTACCTACTGTTAACAATGTTTTAACATACTAGATACATTATTTTTTAAAAATTAGAGCAGTCTCTTCTTTCTACAGATAATTTTCATTCCAGAAAATTTACAGGTTTCATCTACTAGAATTAAATTCATTTTGTATGAAGTGATTTAAATTTTTTCTTTACAAGTATCTGTTTCTAGGTTTCACTGCAGCCCTTCTAGCATGTTGTTCTGAATATTCTGTATTGTAAGTGTTAGATGGCAAATCATGCAAGAGATTTCTCATTACATTGTCAAATCATGAGTGATGGATGACATTATCTCTTTTCCAAAATTAATTACCTTTTTGTTTAGCAAGAAATAATTAAAATTTACATTAGAAGACACATAAAAAATAAAATTTTTCTTAGAAAATCAAGTAAGTACAAAAGGAAAAAAGAATGTATTTACTAGTGTTGTGGCATGCAAAGAAGAAGACTGAAAGGACCATATTTAAGAAAAATATAAAACCATAAGCCAGACATCTCTAAAATTTATATTTCTAGCTTCAACTTCCCAAACTCTTCCCCAACATCGAACCTCTTGTAGTGAACTGGCTATTCTCAGTAAATGATACCACCATTCACCCAGACCACAAAGTCATCCTCTCTTTTTTATTTTTATGCTTGCTGGACTACATTCAATGCATTTATAAACCCTATTGATGCTACTGTCAATTTATATTTTAAATCTGATCACCACTTATCTCTTGTACTTTGCCTTCTGTGGTAGGCATTACAATGGACCACCAGTCATTTTCACATCCTAATCCCTAGCATTTATGAATGTGTTAGGTTACATGGTACTCAAAGACAAAATGACAACAAATTTAGTTATAGATCTGAGTGGCTTTCATTTGCAATTCATAAACCAGGACAGCTTCTATTCAACAAAAAGAATGAGAGCTCCAACTAGGTGGTAGCTGGATGGTAGTTTGATTTAAAGGTGGGCACAAGCACATGGAACAATGAAAAAAAAAAAATAACTGGATGGTTAACATCTGGTTACTTCTTTGTAACGGTTAAGCAGAGAGGAATTCCTTATTATGCTGACTTCCATGGACTAGAATTCCCATTTTCAGGAAAAACTGGCCTGTTTGGGAACTATCTGCATTCTTAGTTTCAGTTTGATTAAATGGCATTTAGCGTGAGTGACTCATTTGGTTTTGGTTAAGTCTATTGAGGCCTGGTGCAGAGGCCCAAGGCCTACTGCAGGACTTCAGTCCAAAGCAACGATCTCTCATTGTTTTGTTTAACAGTGACAAAGAAAAATTAAGGTTTTGGACAAAATTAATATTACTAATCAGTAGACCTCAGAAAAACATTTTTTTTCTGAGTTATCTGGTTATCACCTGTGTAATCACAGGATTCGTGTAAGTGAACGAGGAAGATGAGAGATAGAGGTATGGCTATGCAAGAAAGACTCAGCTCAAACCGTGATCTTTGAAGATGTCAAAGAGGACCATGAATGAGCTGGAGATCATCATCCTAAGTGAACTAACTCAGAAACAGAAAACCAAACTCTGCATGTTCTCACTCACATATGAGAGCTAAATGGTCAAGAAGATGAAAATAATAGACACTGGGGACACCAATAAGGGAGGATGAGAGAAGGGGAAGCTAGGGTTCAGAAATTACCTCTTGGGTATAATGTTCACTCTGAAGAATGGGCCACCAGAGACCTAGCCCCTGCCACTACACAATGCATTCATGTAACAACCGTGTGTGTGTGCCTCCTGAAATGAAGGTGTCTTCCAGAAGCTGGAAAAGGAATGGATACAAATTATTTTCAGAAGGAACACAACCTTGCTGACATCTGTCAGCTTTAGCTGAGTGATGCTTCTTTCAGAATTCTGACCCCAAGAACTACAAGAAAATAAATGCTTGTGCCAGTATTTTGTGGTAATTTCTCACAGCAACCATGGGACACTACTATATCACCTTACTTAAACCATTGCTTTTACTACTGTAGCAACCTAATCCTTAATTCTCTTATCTCACTGAGTCTGTTTTCTCAAAATAAAAAAAGATCAATTATTTTAAAATGTATATTCTTTACTCACTCAGACCATCTAATAACTTTAAATCATAATCAGAAAATGAATAAAATCAAGGATCTTTTTCAGACTTACAAGCCCAGTCACCCTGTCTGACTTCATTGTGCATTCTATGCCATTCTCACTTCTTTCCCTTCATTCTGTCTTCTTCCAGAATCTAAATCATTCCGAACTTATTTCTGAGTCATAATCTTTGCTCTTGTGATTAATCTGTCTGGAATGTTCTGACCCCAAAACTCAACAAGGCTGGAGTCTTCTTAAAATTCCTTTATTTGAACAAATAGCTTCTCAGTAAAACCTCTAACCATCCAACATAAGTTAAATCTCTTCTCTCCAGTCATCTAGTTTCCTTTTATTTCAAGGAATTATTATTATTAAAAATAACATGGCTCATTTTGTAATTTTATGTTAACTTGTTTATTCTATACCCAATCCACCAAAATAATGTAAACACAAGTAGAGAGAAAACATTGTGTACTTCATCATCATAACAATGATACTTAGGATAACATCTGATGCCTTATAAATGTTGCTTATATTTTTGTTGAATGAACACAAATATTTAGTGAAATTAATTAAGAATTTGTCTTAAGATTATACATGATTAAACACTAATACATGTTTTTTTTTCTCTCAGTTTGTTAAGTTCACTAATTTTCCTACTCCAAAGACTTTTTTTTGTTTTTTGAATAAGAGCCTCTCTCTGTTGCCCAGACTGGACTGCAGTGGCATCCTCACAGCCACCGCATCCTCCACCTGCTGGGCTCTGGCAGTCCTTCCACCTCAGCCTTGAAAGTAGCTGGAACAACAGCCACATGCCACTGTGCCCAGATAATTTTTTTGATTTACTATACAAACAAGGTCTTGCCAAGTTTTCCCAGCTGATCTTGAACCCCTGGACTCAGACAATTCTCTTGCTTCTGCCTCCCAAAGTGCTGGGATTACAAGCATGAGCCACCATACTTGGCCAAAAGATCATATTGTCACTTGACTGAGCAGTGCAGGAAATGGGTGTCTCATATGATGATACCTTACGTAGCACACTTTTCTACTCATAGTTGTATTTAAATTTCTCTTATCACGGAGGTTTCTAAACGGGATATTAGCTTGTGAGTTCTAACCATTTTATTTTTTAATGAGTTAGAATGGTTATCTATTTCTTTCTGCATACAATTTATTTCTTTTATTCTGAGATAACAGTTTGTCTTTTTAGGGTTCACATCATCAGAGAATTTAAAATTTGCACTCTAAGTCTGTAAGAATGAGAATAATGTCAACATAGACATCCTTGTATACTCTCTATAACCACATGCTTGATTTTAATTCTCTGCAAATGACATACAAGTTGTTTGACCTTGGATCAGTTACTAAACTTTGTGCCACAATTTTCTCATCTATAAAATGAGATTAACAATATAGCTACCTTAGAGGCTTGTAATAAGAAATTATATGAGTTAATATTTGAAAAAAACTGTATACACATAGAATACACTAAGTAAATGTATGCTCATCATGGAAATTCCAAGTCATCTTAATTCCATTGACACACATCATTTAATGGTTTGACATTTCAGTATACAATTGTTTTTAATACAAATGTTAGTTTTAATTATTACAATGATTAAATATAATTAATTCATATATTTAAATTAACAGTTTCACCCAAAATAAACCACTCGTGTGTGATTTTAAAGCTTCACCTATTTTACACTGTGTACTTTGTGTGTCTTAAAGATCATGTTTAATAAACTCAGGTTAGACAGGATGGAGGATGGTGTGTATAATGTGACGAAAAGAAAGTTGACATTTTCACTTTAGGAATACAGAAAATATTCTTCAGAAGATATTACCTTTGAACCCAAGACTCATGCAAAATTCCTAAGAACAGTCACTTATCATCCATTCTCAACAAAAATATGAGGAGGCCCCCCAAAAATAGAATTTATTCATAAAAAATTGTATCTTTATTCTTTCATGTTAAAACTTCAATCTTCTTCAAAGTACTCTCTGTTTGATGCAATACACCTATCAAGATGCTTTTTCCACTGCTCAAAAGTTTTTGACCACGTCAATTTTGATGCCTTCACTGATTCTGCCGGTTTTTGTTTCACCTCTTCCACATCAGCAAAACTTAAAACTTGTTTATTTCCCTTTAAGGACATTTTTTCATCCAAGGAAACACACACACAAAAAAATCACTCAGGGCGAGATTGGCTGAATAGGGAGGGTGGGGCATGGGGATAATACTATCTTTGGTCAAAAACTGCTGAACACCAAGGCACTGTGGCCAGGTACATTGTCATGGTGGAAGAATTAGTCATCTGTAACAACTTGAGTTTGTTTCTTCCATAAAGCGTGATACAACCTTCTGAAAAACTTCCAGATCAAAATTTTGGTTGACCAATTGATCTGGAGGGACAAATTCTGAGTGTACTACAAGGTCCCACCTTCAAAAGATACTTCCAGGCTTTTTGGGATCCCCCCATGTACATAGCAAAATATTATCCATGATAACACTTGAACTCAAAATGTTTAGTTACATAGTGATATCAGTAAATTACAATAGTCACAAGTATATCAATAATTCCATATAATTAGGCCATTCAACCATTATTAAAGATATATGAGTTACGTTAAAAAATTACAATATCTAAAAGGGTAAAAAAAGATGTGTCTCTTATAATTTTTAAAAGATGCACAGTATACTGAGTAAGTAAAATTTTTGACTAATGCAAAATAAGCTATGATTTGGCTTATTTCTTTCTAACATCTTGTCTTTGATTTAAAATTACTTCTCATGATTTGGATATATACTCTGTATAAAATTATAATTATTAGTGACTAATTGATGTTATGGTTTAAGACCAAAACTAGTAGAGACTCTTAAGATATCTAAATACTTGTAGAGATAGATTAATATTAGATCAATTATTCTAGAACTAAATTCATTTATTTTTATTTTTGGCACAAGTACTCCCAAATTACATTGACTTATTCTAACAATTCTGCAGAGTGGTTCAAAGTATGTAGTCAGCAACAAGTTCATTTTAGAGCTAATTTATTCTAATTGGTTCCCTTGGAAAAACCACTTGTCAAAACTTTATGGGGGCATTTTGATGATTCACTCTATTGCTATATTTCCTTATATATTTTATGACTGATGTGAATGAGTATGAATGGGACTAAAATAGTCAGGCAATTTATATTTAAAATCCGGATAATCCTCTTTTTCCTTGTCTTTTTTTTTTTTTTCTCTTCTTGTTTCTTCTCCAACTCCCCTTATAATTAAAGGGAAGGAGGCAACAGAAACCCACGGGTTCCCTGAGGATAATTTAGGTCTTTATTAGGTACATTCTCAGCTCATCACTGTGCAGGAAAGGCTTGGAAATCAAGTCAGGTTAGAATTTTCATTAAGCTTTCACACTTTAATAAGCAATTGTCAGCACTATATTTCCTTCATTTGTTTTGACTCATGCAAACAAGTTTTATTTTATTTTGTTGTTCTCACCACACAAAACATCTCAATATGTATTAGGTCTCTACTCCTAAAAATAATAGAATGCACAAATAATAAAGAAATATATATGATATGTGTATATATATAGTAAAGAGGTTAAAATAAAAATTTTAAATTATAAGGAAATTAAAGATATTTTATTATCAAAAGTTATGGAAAGAAAAAATCTCTACTCAAGAAATGTATAAACAAAATATTTCTCATTATTTAAAAGGAGATATTGACAACAAATTTTAAAAAACAACATAAAAATGTAGAAATAGACAACCATGGTAATTTTATTATCTAGCAATATTCATAAATGGACTAAATGGTGATATATATTATATAGTATAAGCATAGCATAAAATTTTAAGTATAAAAATGAAATAGAATATTAGAAACAATATAAATGCATAAGTATAAATTTTGAGACGAAGAAAAGCTTTTAAAGTTAGAAAGGATTCTCAGAATTCACAACTTAAAGAAAAATTTGTTCTTATTACTTGGCAAATTTTTTAGATAATGTAAAAAATGCTATTTTTCAAAGAAACAAAGGAAAATATAAGTCTCAGAAACAATATTTGCAGTACACAACAGCCGTCCAAAATTTGTAAAAGAATAAATTTAAAAACAATAAGAGGGCAAATGATACAAAGATGAAGAGAAAAATACATTAAAAAGGAGCCATTAACTATAATATAAAAACCTTCAGACATATGAAATGTTTCTCTAGGAGTTAGAGAAATGCAATTCAAAAAAATTAGATGCAATTTTTTACTTAGATTGATAAAACTTATGGGATAGATCATATCCACCATTGTAAAAAATGTGATATACTAGTCCAAATGTAGATTGTTATAATTTTTAAAATAATCTGGCCTATCCACTATGATGAACATTTGATTCAACAAACCACATTTAAAATTACATCCCACAGAAATAAAATCACAATGTGTGTTTGTGTGACTGTATGTGTGTTGCAAAGCTGTTATAGATAAATATTTAAGAAAACTGCATGCAACCTTAATTCATAGCACATATATGTAGCATATAGCAGAAATTATATTGAGAAAATTAACTGAAGAATTATTAGCTCTATATGTATTGAATGGGAAGAAAGTTCATGATGTACTGTTAAGAAAAAAATACACAGTTGGCTATACTATCGTTAATAAATAGAAAGAGATGACAGGTCAGTAGGTATGTAGATCGGTTGATTAATAGATGAAAGATGAACATGATTTAATTCTGCTAAAATTATAGAAAAGGTGTCTATTTCTTTATTTTTAAAATATCTTTAATAGCATGATTAAGCTATGTAAATATTATTACACTAACCATTCTTTGGGGTAGAGATAGAAGAAGAAAGAAAATCTTTTAAAAATAGTTCTATCTCAAACTGCATAGATATATCTGTGTGGTGTTAGATTTAACTATAAGAACTTCAAAAATTTCTTTTCTTTCTCCTCTTGAATAAGAAACATTTAGTGTTCCTCTTCCACCAGTGTGTATGTGTGTGTGTCCAGATAACGTATCTAGTTTTGTTTATTTGTCAATGTAACTAGAGTAATCACAACTGGACAAAAATCTAAGTTTACTTCTTAGAGAACAGGACTCTGAATTGGACTTAGTGACAAGACAGGATTTGACATTATTTCCCTCAGAGAATTTGAGAGTATTCTCTATGCGTGAAACAAAAAAGGAAAGAGGTATTTTGTGCCTAGAAGTGTAGGAAGGTAGCAGATAATATTAACAAAAACCCATTTTCCAAATTGTTCTTTTTTAGGTTTTCATTGAGGAATTGTATAAGAAACCATTTAAAAAAGGCATGGATTTTTTACAGAAATTTTAGTATGAAATTTATTGGTGTATATCTGATCCTTTATGATAACTCATAAGCAGACCTTTTTTTATGCTAATAAAATATCTACCCATGTTGACAAAGTAATACATTTTTATGTTATAGAATCTGTGAATCTTGCAATTTGTATGTCTCTTATAATTTGCTTGTTAAGGATATTGTAGTCAAATTTTAAATGAAGTTCATATTGTGTATAACTTTTCTTCTTTCAGGGTCTAAAATCTGTGTCATCTTAATATTTAGTCGCTCTTTTCACTTACCACTGCTTTTTAAACTCTATATGTTATTAAATAGAATTTTAGCCGGGCTCGGTGGCTCAGCCTGTAATCCCACGCTTTGGGAGGCTGAGGTGAATGAATTGCCTGAGCCTGCGGGTTCGAGAACCGCCTGGGCAACTTGGCGAGACCTCATCTCTACAATAAATCAAAAAATCAGCCGGGCATGGTAGCGCGTGCCTGTAATTCCGGCTACTCGGAAGGCTAAGGCGGAAGGATCGCCAGAGCCCAGCAGGTAGAGGCTGTGGTGGCCGGGAGCGGACACTACACTCCAGTCTGGGCAATAGAGTGAGACTCCAACTCAATAAATAAATAAATAAATAAATAAATAAGTAAATAGAATTTTATTCATTAATATAAATAGATTCAACTTCTTTTTGCAATGATAGGAACTACTCCTAAAAGAAATAAATAAAAGTCCCTGTTTCTGTGGTCTGTGATTACATACACTTGTAAAATGTGTGACAATATCCAAAAGATGCAATGCCATTTTTGAAAAGAAACATAAATAGCAAATTGGTCCTAGATAAAAGAAAGCATTCTCTCTGTATAAGGTTATTAAAACGTAACAGTAAAATTTTTGTAATGATTTGCTATTTTTAAAATGACATTTAAAAATGTTTAAAAAGAAAAACATGTTTACTGTTGGTATCTCTCAATTTTAAATCTGTTATATGAAGCCGTTGCCTTGTAGTGAAAATTCATCCAAATAGTTTAATGTACATCAAATGTTAAAGTATAAAAGACATTAAAATCAGGTAGGGCCTTAAGGAATCTGGTGGTAGTTCTAATTAAGGTAGATAGATAGATATTTAGATAAATAGATAGACAGACATTAGCTATATATGGATATAGATATTGATGATATTATTGACCTTTTTTTCTTTCCTTTCTGTTAGTATTTCTTCACAAATATTATTTGCCAAAAAGTTATGGTTTCCTATATTGATGGGCATACTTAGTCTTCTGCCCCAGATTTATGAGCAACAGTAAGACGTAGAGACATTATTAACAGGACAAAAGCATGACAGTGGGCAGTGAGGATATAGATATTGGGTATATATGGATATAGATATTGATGATATCTAGGATCTAGGATATAGATATAGCTATATATGGACATAGATATTGATGAGATTTTGACCTTTTTTTCTTTCCTTTCTGTTAGTATTTCTTTACAAATATTTGCCAAAAAGTTATGGTTTCCTATATTGACGGGCATACTTAGTTTTCTGCCCCAGATTTATGAGCAACAGTAAGACGTAGAGACATTATTAACAGGACAAAAGCATGACAGTGGGCAGTGAGGAAGCAACAGGAAAATTTGGTGGGATAATTATTTTCTGTTCATCAGGGGTCTTAATTGTTCATAAAATAATGGAATTTTTTCTTTGATGTTTTTAATTCTCTTGACAATAGTAACATCTAAATATTTTATTGGTGAAAAGGACTGAAAATAAATCTGACATATTTAATAAGAGAGGACACAGTCAAATCATGTACTGCAAAAGACCAATACTGCTGGCATTTGGATTGACCCTTAATTTGTAATTACATAAAGCTTAAAAATGTGGCTTAAAGTTTGTTAAAACTCCATTTTTTGTTTTTTTAAAAAGTAAAAGATATATAGGAAGAAACGTTCATTGATTTTCAATAACATCCATTTTAAAATAAAATTGTAACACACTAGAGAGAAGACTGACTGTATTTTTCTAATAAGTTTATCTAAATGGATAAAATGATAATCAATCATGTATGCAGTGAACTATTTCAATTTTCTTAGTTTTGTCTGTCTGGTAAAACAAACATTGCATAACAGGTCTTAGTTTAATAAATAAAACCTTGGAGAATCAATGTTTATTTTCTAATAAAGTTAAATAGTGAATCACATACAATGGATTTGAAATCCAAAGGACAGAAAAGAAAAAAATATATATTGAGAAATATTTTAGTATGCTTTTCACAACATTATATTTAAAAAGATAATCTTCTAATTTTTTTTAGTTAAACTGAAATATTGTGTATATGTATAAATTATTGGGTATAAAAGGCTGAAAAGCATTAAAATTACATAGTTTATGAACTCTAAAATATTCAATGTCTTAGTAATTTTAACTATGTTAAACATGTATATTTATTAAATTAACTTCTAAAATTGTACATTATTATATATTTGTATATAGCATTCTGAAGCATGCTTTCACATCCATTCACATCCTTTAGTTTGTGCTTTTGTTTGTTTATTATACAGAGGGTGGCACTGGATATGGCATAAGATGTCACTTTGAAAATTATGTTCACAAACAATTGGCAAGATTATTATTAAGCTGAATCCACCGCTCAGAAGAGCCCATCTTTTGAGTAATTTATCATGATGGTGCCTTTGCACCAAAGATCTATTACTTGAACACTACAGCAATGTGACAGTTCTAATGACATATGGGATAATCCATCATGAATGTTAAGTTTTGTTGTGTGCCTCAAGGGGTTGTACACTTCCTCAAGAAGTATGAGTCTTAGAAAACAAAGTGGTTCAGCTCCATTGAAAGAGTTTGCCAATCATTAAGAAGTCTATAGTGCATTTACTTGTCTGACTAAGAAACCTACAGCTGGAATTGTGAAAACTCTGTTGGGTAAAACAAATGAGGCACTGTCCCTTTTTTCTTCAAAGAACTGCAAAAACAACTTGAAAATTGAAGTATTTCTACTAAATATAAAAATTTTGGTCAATATACAACCTTTTGGCATCTATTAATACTCAGATTATTCTAAATGTTAGTATTTAAAGAAAAAAAATATAAAAAAGCATAGTTTCTATCTCCGAGGAGTGTTTGGTTGAATTAAGGAAGTTACACTTATTTAATATATAGGAACAAACCACATATGAAAAATCTGGTTTAAGAGTTGATCCATAAATTACTCATATTTTGGAATCAAAATTAGAACATAGGTTAAATGAGACCAGGAAGAAAAAATAACTTTGCTCAATGCATACCTTTATAGAAAATATTTGAGTATACAAACACTTGAAATGGCTTTGCCAGGGATGTGAATGGCCTTAAGTGAATAATTTATTGGTCACCAGGAAGTTCAGTTCCAGGAAAAACTAATGTGCTGAAACACTCCAATAAAATTGAATACCTTATATTTCTATGGGTCTCTTGCTCTTGTATAGGACTATAAAGATTTCTATTATATATGTAAAATTATGTTAAATTGAGATATAGTCATAAAATCAAGCAGAAACAGAATTAAACAATAAAATTGGGAATACAATCATCCCTTTTAAGTTGTGTTCCAATTTTTTCTGTCATTTTTGAATCCATAAATATGGAACTCACAAATATGGAGAACTAATTTTATATTTTCTTACTAAGAAAAATGTGATCGCATCACTTTTCTATCTAAATTTTTTCAAACTTTCTCCAAAGCTTTGAGGAGAAAACGGTCTTAGCACAGCTATCAAGAATATGTATGACCCTCTTATCTACCTACTAGGCCATCCCCATCTGAAACCTCTTCCCTTAAGCTACACCTGAGCACACAAGCCTTTATTTAGTTCTCCCTTGTATGTGATGTTTCTTTATCTCATACAACTTTCACATTATTTTCTTTCTCTTTAACTTATATAGCTTGAATAATATGTACCTTCGAGAATTCCTCTTTATACTTTGAATTTGACTGGATAACTCTTTGATTTCTATTTCTGGATGGTGGCATCTTTCCCCAGATTTTGGAATTTTTTAACCATTATTTATGTAAATATGCTTTCTAGTCACTTTTCTCTTTTTAAAACTCCTGTTGTCAAAAAATTAGGTCTTTTAATGGTGTTCCATATTCCAAAAGACTTTCTTCATTCTTTTTAAATTATTTTTTCTCTTCTTACTAAATAATTTCAAATGTCCTATCTTTGAGCTTACTAATTATTTATTCTGCTCAAGTGAGCCTGCTATTAAAGTTTTCTATTGCATTTTCAATCTAATCATTTTATTCTTTATTTCTAGAATTTCTATTTGTGGTGGTTTTTTTGTTGTTGTTGTTTCTATTTCTTAGTAAAACTTCTCTATTTTGTGTGTATTATTTTTCAATTTTTATTTAATTATTAACGCATATGTTCTTGTAGTTCATTGAATTTCAGGAGTATTATTCATAGATCTCCATAGCTTCAGGTTCTCTAGATATCTGGATCCCTGCCTTTGCTCTGATTTGAATGTGGCTACTGGCTTTGCTTTGTGGATGGGCTAAGTTGTTGTTTGCTACCTATGATCGGGCTCTACCATAGGCAGATACACTGAACTATTATTACCACAATCTGTGAGCTGATTGCTGCAGGCTCTATTTCTTTGCTTTGATTCTACCCGAGCCAAGTGGTCTAGCCCTGACATTAAACCCTATGTCCTTATTAAATGAGACATAATATGTTTCTTGGAACATCACAAAATGCCTGGAAGCTGGATGTCTGCTTACGTTTCCCTTGTCACACTGTAGAAACCATGAGCCAGAGGAATCCTCTCTGTGGGGCACTGGGTTCATTTTGAGGAGGAAGAGGGACACTGTGGTAAGTGAGACCATTTCTCTTCCTTTCTCTTGCAGTGTTTGTTCATTTCTGTGGTCTACATAGATGTCTCAGGCTTATTACCAAATTTGGGGGTTTTCACAGGTATGTTCTTCTTTGTGAGTAAGTGCTAGATGAACTTCTGGTGGGGAATAATGAAACTTGAGATCTCCTATTCTGCATCTTGTTTCAAAATTTATTCATTTTTCTGAAGACAAAATTTAGGGTTTTAATTTTCATCTTTTCTCCCTCTTTTTCTTTCTTATTGTTATCTTTCTCTTTCTTGGGCATTAAGCATGTTGACATAAATGAAGTAGTTTGTTTCTTTGTGTACGTATATACGGAGTAGAGCTAGAGATCCTATCAGAAAGGGGCAGATAAAATACCAGTTCTGAGGAGGAAGAGAAAGCTTCTGTTGTGGGAATGGGAGAAGCTGGAGTGCACTGGCACACTCATAGCCACCACAGTCTCCACATACTGGGCTCAGGCAATCCTTCCGCTTTAGCCATCCAAGTAGCTGGAACTACAGGCATGTGCCACCACCCCCAGCTATTTTTTTTTTTAAGTTGGGGACTGTCTAAAGTGGTTGAACCAGTGTATAGTTGCCTTAGTAGTATAAAAAGAGTGTTTCTTTGCATTTTTGTTTACACTTAGTGTCACATGTTCTTACTAGGCATTTAGTCACATTCTATAAATTCTAAAAAATCTGACCTTATTTCAAATGATTATTAGATTCTTCTATGAACTACTCAGTTAAATATTTTTCTTGTTTATTGGGTTGACATTTTGTTAATTTATATTAAGCTTTAAAATGTTATAAAGAGGACTTCAGGCAACATGGTGACGGAAGAGGTCGGACTGTGAGAGTCTCCACAAAAGCCAGTGTCCATACTCTCTGCATGAGTATGCATGTGACAGTGGGTGAGTGAAAGCCCTTCTGAGGGGAGACTCGGGTTCCTGCACACAGGGCTGTCCTCTGAAGGTGACTGTAACCCCCCACTGCCCTGAGATTGGAGTCGCGGGTGCTCAGGATTGTCTGCCATTCTCGGGACTCCCCTGAGAAAAGCCTGCATTATACAGCTGAATCTCATTCCCCAGGGCCTGGCCCACACCATCAACTGTGACAGCAAAGTGGCTGGAGTCCTGATCCCATCCATGGAGAGAGACGATGGGAGAGAGACAATTGGAGAGAGTTGGAGAGGAGTCCCACCCCCATGAGGAAACACCAACTTCAGCCATGAGACCTGCATTGTCCTGCCCAGCTCTACCAAGACTCCAGCTTGGGACCTTTGGTAATCTCATCAAACTAGGAGAGACAGAAGTCCCTCCCTCATGCAGGATCAGACACAGACATGTCAGATCTGAGTGGGAGATGTGATAGGCAGCAAGCTGGGTGAGTCTAGATCTGATATACCCTCCTTCCACAGTAGGCTTGGGGTATCTGACCTGGGCTGAGAGCAACCCTATCTGCCTATGCTGAGAGCAGAGGAGAGGGACTGGAGATCAGCACTGAGAGGAAGTTGGATTTATAAGAAGCAGCTCAGAGCAAGTATTTTTTGGTCTGTTTGTTTTGCTCATTTTTGCTTGTTTTTTTTCTGTTTTAGTTTTTTTCTCTCTCTCTTTTAGTTATCAATAACATTTCAGTACTTTCTTTGCTACTGTTATTTTATTGCTTTTTTTTAAGACTTCCCATCTGAATATGAGTATTTTTGAGGAAGAGTACATCAATAGGAGGGTTTTTGTCAGTTTGTGTGTTTGTATGATTATCTGTATTTTTAGTTTTTTTTTTTTAACTCTTTTCTGTTTTTGTTTGTGTTTCTTTTCATTTATTAGTTGGTACATCTGTCTATTTTCCCTGTTAGTCCTCTCTCTCCAACATCCTCTCACCCCCTTTCCTTTTTCCATTCTTTTCCTTTTTCTTGCCTCATTTTGCTTTCAGGAAGCAAACCTATACCTCCACCATATGGACAAATTGTAAGGCAGTGGGGAGTGGGTTCCAGCCCACACACCTGTCAGTGGATACTAAGACCTGCAGATAGATTCTGAATCACAGCTCCCCCATCAATTAAATCTCAAAACTGCAAAAAAAAAAAAAAAATACAACCTCTGACCACAGTGACACGTCTGAATTGAACAAAGCCAGAGCATCCACATAAGGAAGAATAGAAGATTGAGCAAACAGAAATTAAAACTACTCCCCCCACATCCCTGAACAACAGAATTAAAGAAAAGGGAAACAAAGGAGAGAGGAAAATCTACACAAATGAAGAAAAACCAAAAGAAGTATATGGGTCTCACACAGACTCCTGGGAGGTCAGACAGTGAGAATACAGACTTCAGGATACAAACAATGAAGAGTCCCCAGAATGACAGGTCTCAAACTACAAACCCAGATGTCAAGACATTAACAGAGAGAAAAATAGAATTGAGGAGAGAGAAGAGGAAAGAATGAAGGAGTTGATAACTGAGATAACAGCAATAAAGAATACTGCAAATGAAATAAGTAACAAACTGATAAGTATGGAAAGAAAAATCAACCAAGCAGAAGAAAGAATCTCAGACCTTGAGGACCAAGATATGGAACTAACCCAAACTGTCAAAAACATAGAAAAGAATCTTAAAAAGACAAAGCAAAACCTTCAATAGATGAGCAATTATTTCAAGAGGCCGAACCTAAGATTAATTGGACTTCCTGAGGCAGAAAGAGAGACAGAGACCACCCTGGAACAAACATTCCATGAAATTATCCAAGAAAATTTCCCTCATCTCATCAGTGACAGGTCCATTCAAACAAAGAGATTCAGAGAACCCATGCAAGATGACAAATGAGTAGACCACTCCAAAACACATAATAATTTTCCAACACAAAGTAGGTATAAAAGAAAAAATCCTAAAGGCAGCAAGAGAAAAAGATCAGAGTACATACAGGAGAAGACCAATTAGAATAACATCAGACATATCCACAGAAACACTTCAGGCAAGGAGCGCTTGGAGTCCGATCTTCAAAGTTCTCAAAGATAAACAATTTCAACCAAAAATTATCTACCCAGCTAAGCTATGCTTCATCTGTGATGGAGATTTAAAATCTTTTCCAAACATTCAATCCTTAAGAGCTTATGCTGCCTCCAGACCAGCTCTATAAGAAACACTTAAGAGAGTATTAAACACAGAAGAAAGGAAGAAAATAATGACAACACCATTCACAAGAATGCAGGAAAAAGATTGAAAACAAACATGAATCAACCCAAAAATCAAAAGAAAGAAAATAAACAAACAAAAACAACAACAATAAACTCCATAAAAACCACATGACAGGAAAAACTCTCACATTTCAATAACTAGCCTGAATGTGAATGCTCTAAATGCACTACTGAAAAGACATAGAATGGATAAAAGATCACGAGGCAACCATATATTGTCCCCAAGAAACTCATCTCACCAGAAAAGACACTCACAGACTCAACATAACAGGATGGGAAATAAAATTTCAGGTGAACAGAACACAAAAGAAAACAGGAGTCACAATCTTAATATCAGACAAAATAACCTTTATGCTATCAAAAATTTAAAAAGATACAAAATGTCACTACATAATTTTAAAAGGTTCAATCCATCAAAAAGAAATATCCATCCTAAACATATATGTACCCAACATAGGAGCACCAACCTTCATAAAGCAGCTTCTAGGTAAACTTTTAAAAGATATTGACCCTGATGCTACCATAGCCGGGGACTTAAATACCCCACTCATGACCCTAGACAGACCATCAAGACAAAAAATCAACAGGGAGATACAGAACCTTAACTTGATGCTTGACCAAACGGACTTAACTGATAACTACAGAATATTCTACCCCAAAACCATGGAATATACATTCTACTCTTCATGACATGGAACATACTCTAAGATTGATGACATCTTCAGTCATAAATCATGTATAAACAAATTTCACAAGGGTGAAATCCTGCCACACACCTTCTCAGACCACAGTGGTATAAAAATAAATATCAACACCAACAAAGCACCCCCAAAACACAAAAGACATGGACATTAAGCAGTATGATGCTCAGCATCACCTGGGTAAGCATAGAAATCAAAACAGAGATTAAAAGATTCCTAGAAACAAATGAAAATGAAGAAACGTCTTACCCAAACTTCTGGGATACCATGAAAACAGTACTAAGAGAGGAATTATATCTCTACAAACACATATGAAGAAAATGGAAAGATCACAAGTTAACAACCTAACAAATCACCTAAGGGAGCTGGTAACGCAAGACCACCAAAACCCTAACTTCAGCAGAAGAATCCAGATCACCAAAATAAAAGTCCAACTTAGGCACATAGAAGACAAAAAGATACTATGAAAAATCAATGAAACAAAAAGCTGCTTCTTTGAAAGGATAAACAAGATTGATGATCCCGTAGCTAGACTGACCAAGAAAAAGAGAGAAAAAGCCCAAATAAACACAATCAGTAATGCAAAAGCTCAAGTCACAACTGACCCCAAAGAAATACAAAAGATTATTAGAGACTGCTATGTATACTTATATGGAAACAAACTTGAAACCTAAAGAAAACGGAGCACTCTCTGACACAACACAACCTCCCTAAGTCGAAACAAAAAGAAATTGAGATCCTAAACAGACCAATAACAACTCAGGAAGTTGACTCTGTCATAAAACAATTACCTACAAAAAAAGCCCTGGACCAGATGGCTTTCCAGCAGAATTCTACAAAACATAAAAGGAGGAATTGGTACAATACTATTGAAAGTATTCCAGGCAATTGAGAAAGATGGAACTCTTCACAATCATTTTACAAAGTTAATATCACATTGATACCCAAACCAGGTAAAGATCCAACAGAGAAAGAGAACTACAGGCCTATATCCTTGAACACTGATGCTAAAATTCTCAATAAGAGCCTAGCAAATCGGATTCAACAACACATCTCAAAAATCATCCAGCAAAACCAAGTAGGTTTCATCCCTGGGATTCAGGACTGGTTCAACATTCATAAGACTGTAAACATAATTAAATACATCAACAGATGTAAAAACAAAAACCACAAGATTATATTATTAGACATGGAAAAAGCTTTTGATAAAATCCAGCACTCCTTGATAAAATCCCTCGAACATCTAGAGATAGATGGAACATACCTCAAAATATTAAGAGCCATCTACGAGAAACCCACAGCCAGCATACTGCTAAACAGACAGAAATTTGAACCATTTTCCCTGAAAACTGGAACAAGACAAGGATGACCACTTTCATCCCTCCTTTTAAACATAGTTTTGGAAGTTCTAGCTACAGCAATCAAACAAGAGAAGGATATCAGGTGTAACCAAATAGGAAAATATGAAGTCAAGTTATCCCTCTTTACAGATGACATTATTCTATGCCTCCAAAAGCCAAGAGAATCTGTCATAAACCTCCTTGCACTGATAAAGGACTTTGGAAAAGTCCAGGGTATAAAATCAATGAGCAAAAGACAGTCACATTTCTATACACCAACAACAAAGAAACAGAAACCCAAACAAAAAGCACAATCCCATTACTAATAACCAGAAAAAAAAAAATCAAATACCTTGGCATCTTCCTAACCAGCATGTGAAAAACCTTTACAATGACAACTACAAAACACTGCTGAAAAAAATCAAAAATGACACAAACAAATGGAAAAATATCTCGTGCTCATGGATTGGAAGAATCAACATTGTTAAGATGTCCATCCCATCCAAGGCAATCTACCAATTTAATGCAATACCCATTAAATTGCCAGCAGCATTCTTCTCAGACCTGGAAACAACAATACAGGAATTCATATGGAAATATAAACGACCATGAATCACCAAAATAATCCCCAGCAAAAGAGGCAGAGCTGGAGGTATCACACTGCCAGTCTTTAAAATCTATTATAAAGCTATACTAATCAAAACAGCCTGATATTGGTACAAGAACAGGCATATAAAACAATGGAACAGGATAGAAATTAGAGAAGCAAAACCTCGGTTTCTCAGCCAAGTCATCTTTGACAAAAGCCTCCAACACCAGTGACTGAGGAGTGGAGAACCTTTTCAATAAATGGTGCTAGGAAAACTGGCTGATCACAAGCAGAAGATTACAGCAAGTTTCCTACCTATCACCATACACAAAAATCAACTCTAAATATCCAAATGTAAAACCTCAAACTATAAGAACCTTAGAAAATGTAGGAGACATCCTTATGGAAACTGGTTCTGGCAACCAATTTCTGATAAAAAACTTCAAGTGCCCATGCCATAAGAGATAAGATAAACAAGTGGGGCCTCATCAAACTGACAAGACTCTGCAAACCAAAGAAACCATCGTGAGAATGGGGAGACAGCCCACAGACTGGGAAAAAATATTTGCCAACTGTATGTCTGACAAAGACCTAACATTTGTGATCTACAAGGAACTCAAACTTGCCAAAAAGAAAAAAAACTGCCCCATTACAAAGTGCATAAAAGATATGAATAGACAGTTCTCAAAAGAAGACATACAAGTAGCCAAGAGATACATGAAAAAATGATCAGCCTCACTAGTCATCAAAGAAATGTAAATTAAAAGTACACTGAGATAACACCTAACTCCAATAAGAATGGCTATCATCAATAACTCAAAAAATAACAGATGCTGGAGAGGATGCAGTGAAAAGGGAACACTTCTACATTGTTGTTGGGATTGTAAACTAGTACAGTCTCTGTGGAAAACAGTGTGGGGATTCCTAAAAGTTCTAAAAGTTGACTTTCCATACGAACCCACAATCCCCCTACTTGGATTATACCTTGAAGAACTCAAATCACTCTATAAAAAAGATACCTGCACATGTATGTTTATCGCAGCATTCATTGTTCACAACAGCAAGAGCATGGAACCAACCGTGCTGCCCATCAAAAGAGGACTGGATAAAAAAAAAGTGGTATATATACACACGATGGAATATTATGCAGCCATAAAGAAATCATGAATTCACAGCAACCTGGATAGACTTAGAGTCTATAATACTGAGTGATCTTTCACAGAAACAAAGAACTGAGTATCACGTGTTCTCACTCATAAGCGAACCTTGAACAATTATCGTAATACTATAAGAAAAGGATTGGCAGTAGCGGGAAACTGCCACAAGGGGAGTTGGGAAGCAGGATTGGCAGTAGTGGGAATCTGCCTGAGAAAGGCGAGGGGCACACATCATCAACAAGAGTAACTGCGTAATGAACATATGTATACCTAACCCTGAATTGTATCGCACATCTTTAAAACAAAATTAATTAATAGAAAGAAAAAGAAATAATCTAGTCACACAAATAATTTTTTAAAGTTATAAATACAAATTCTTATAAATATATTGGAATATAAAATTAATTTTTAGCTTTCCAGTATCTTTTTATGATGACAAATTTTGTTTAATTATAATGTAATTAAATTTTCAATATTCTTCAAAGTTTGCTTTTAATGCCTCATTCAAGTAATTCCTCATTTAATAAAAATATCCTCTTATATTTTCTTCCTAAATTTAAAATTGATTTTTAATAAATGCAAATCCAAACCACAATGAGACACTATCTCACACCAGTCAGATTATTAATAACAAGTGAAAGAAACAACAGATGTTGTCAAGGTTATGGAGAACAGAGAATGCTCCTAAACTGTTAGTGACAATGTTAGCTAGTTCAGCTCCTGCGGATAGCATTTTACAGATTTTTCGGAGAGCTAAAAATAGATTTTCTATGTTTAGAAATCCCCCTACTGGATAAAGGAAGCGTAAATTTTTCTACCAATACATCTGTACTCGTATATTTAATGCAGCACTATTCATAACAGAAAAAACATGGAACCAACCCAGTTGCCCATCAACAATGGATTGGATCAACAGAATGTGGTACATATACACCACGGAACATATACACTCTGTGGTATATATACACTCTGCAGCCATAAAAAAAGAATGAAATCATGTCCTTCGCAACAATGTGAATGTGGCTGGAGGTGCTCATTCTAATTGAATTAACACAGAAACAGAAAACCTAATATTGCCTGTTCTGATTTATAAGTGGAATCTAAACACTGAGTACACATAGGCAGGAGGCTACAAACCACAGACACTGGGTACTAAACAGGGGATTTAAGAAAAGCGAGGAAGTAAGGAGGGAGGTAGGATTTTAAAACCACCCATTGTGTATGCTCACCACCTGGATGACTGACTCAATAGAAACCCAGACCATACCATCACACAATATATTCATGTAACAAACCTGCACATATACCCATTGAATCTAAAATATAAAAATAAAATAAAACATGTCTTTAAAATGAAGGATTTTCATGTGTATGATGTAACATATTAATTAAGCCCTACAGGGATAATCTATTTTTCAGAAACATTTTATCCATAGTACATGTTTTCACATGTATCTGCAATGTCTGCTATGTCATACTTCATTTCTTTATAAGCATAGGTTTCTTCCTGCATTGTCTATTCAGTTATTTTTTCTAATTATCTCTTCATTGACTAATATGCTATTTTAAGTTATTAACCATTTTTATATTTAAAGACAAGGCCTTGCTATGTTGCCCCAGCTAGACTGAAACACCTGGGCTCAAGGGATCCTCCCACTTCAGCCTCCCTAGTAGCTATGATTACAGGCATGAGCTGTCAATACTTTATTTTTAATTATTGCGCTTTAATATCTTATGGGGCAAGTCCCTCCAACTTGCCCCTCTTTACCAAAATTAACATGGCCCTTCTTGCTCCTTTATTTTTCCCTTTAAAGTTAGGAGCAGCTTGTCAAACTTTATTAAAATAGCAAAACGTTTTTTATTGAAATTGCAAAAACAATCTAATTAACACCTAATTATCTTTTGCATCTCACCATCCCATTTAAATTAATATTCCAAATACTTCTCCAATAATGCTATATCATTTTGTGGTATTATTTCATTGAAATATACCTCGGCTTTATCACACTTAACTAGAATTACATTTCTAGATTTGTTTCTAGAATTATTTGTTTATGCCTTTTCCTCTATTAATTATAATTGTAATAATAATAATAACATAAGCACTAATACTTAGTCAACACACACATATACACAAACAGATAATTTCAGAAATAAAGCATTATACTGTAGAGACTTAAGTTACTGTCTTAGCAGACAGATTATTCAGAGTAGACATACCTTCCAGAGACAATCTGGGAGCCACAGATATTAAATAATGTAATTAGCTGAATCCTAAATTTTTATTTGGATATGTATCAGTCTACCAATCAAGTGAAAAAGGTCAAATAAAAAAGTAATCATGTATTAAATTTCTATATTGATTTCATTTTTGAGAGATAGATCTCTACTATCTGTATACACCTAATATCTACAGCTTGAATATGAAAATGCATATTAATTTAGTAAAGCATGAAAGCATGCCCCAAAGGAAGTATTTTTTCAAGCAATGGAAACTAAGGTTTGATTTTTTTTCTTCATGCATAGAGCAGCTGCTACTTTGCTTCCTGCAGTCAGCTATTAAAAAACTAAATATTAGTGGTAGGAACCTCCACAGTTACATTTTCAAAATTAAGTTTTCACTTTTATTCATTTTGAAGATTTTGCTTTCCCTAAATTCCATGTCTTTGTCTTCTGGTCCAATCAGATTTTCATCTTTCTGCAAAGCAACACAAAGAAACAATCATTTATAATTTCCCAGACTGTCTTTCTCAAGGAAAAATGTAATTTCCCCACTAGTTTTTTCTTTTCACATTTTTCCCCAAAAGGATCTTTTAAAAATGGCACCAACTTCTATGGTTGCAAATGCTGTGCTCACTGGTGATTTCTTTTGGACATCTTTAACTTAAATGGTAAAATAAATATCAAAAAAGTGTAAATAACAATATTATTATACAGTGAAATGCAATAGAGATGGAGTTTTTTTAGATGCAAAAACATATAGAGCTGCCATACCTACTTATACTAAAAAGAAGTGAGAAAAACGTAGACTGCCTCCTGAGCTTTCAAAAACCATCAGACACTCAATATGTAGTAATGACTGAACATATTCACTGTACTTAAGGACTATATAAAAAGAAGTGTCTAGAGAAAATTTGAATTAAAGAAGATTCTGTGAAATTTGCCTAAGTACAGAATGCACATCTATTTTGAATTTTCTTGCTTTTATTTAAGACAAGTGGCAGATAATTTCACAGCTGTCAGTTAATGCACATAATGAATGCCTTATAAAAGGATGAAAGCATGGAGTTATATTCATGTTCCCAAGTCTGTAAAATAAATTCAAAAAGATGTCAAGATTTGGTATGAAATGAAAAATGCAAGAACATTTTGGTTTAGCAGTGTGTGGGGGTGGGCTGGGGTGAATGTGGGCGTGAATATTCACCCCTTGTCTCTCTATAAATTAAATCAATGGGAAAGTAGGCAAAATGATAACTGTCTTAATACTTAGATTTTTGCAAAATTTTATCAAGACTTTATTATGTGGCACTTTTACTTGACATGGGGACCAAGTTTAATTAACTGATTGGAAATACTTCATCTTTTAAATTTAATATTAAATTCTGGCATTCTGTAGCTTTCAGACTATGTGAAATTTTTAAAATCTAAACACAATGTGTAAGAACATTTCCCAACTGGAAAAAAAGAAGATATAATGATACTAATAAAAAAGAACTCCATAATGCTAACATTGGTTAAGTTTAAAAAGTCTAAGCATTATCCATCTTGTCTCTTATGGTGGCATTATATAAAATTGTAACAGAATTACTTCTTGATTTCTGAAAATTAAATACTTAGGCCTCATTCATTAATAGTGTTGTGATAATCATTTAATTGACTTAAAAAGTGAATCATCAATAAATAGAACATAAAATCTGTGACTTTAGACTTGGCTCAACCTAAAACAACACCATAAAATGTATATATTTTCAACAAGGCATGTAATCACATATTTAAAACATGTCATTCTATTTGAATAGAATGATAACTCCCTTTCTTATTTCTTTTGGTTTGCTTATGTGCATTTCTCTGAAAATCAGTATGGCTTTGAAGTCTTAAACTTCATCTTTGACCTGGTGTTATAATCTAGCCTAATGAAGGAAGGAAACTAACATGAATCCATACATTATTTCAGAGTTTCATTTTTTTTTTTACTAAACATTTAAAGAAGAGATTATTTTAAACTTTTTCAGAACATAGGGTGATACAATACACTTTTTAATACATTTTAAGATGTAATCCTCACTCTTGTAACAAAACCAAACAAACATATATCCTTGGGTCAGGACTTCATTCGTCACAGCAATAGAAGTAGCCAAAAGCACTGGCATATTTATGTCAGTCCCCAAAATTCTAATCCCAAAAGGTGATAAAAGGAGGGCCAGGTGTCACCAGTACATGCAGTAGGTTGCATTGTAAGAGATGACTACTGAGCTTACAGAACCTACATCTTTTATAACAGACAGTGAGCATTCTTGCCCTTTGCTTCATAGATAGGCACTATCTCTACTAAGAGTATAAGCTAAATAGTTTCTTTTTGCTCTGGAGAAAGATACTATCTCTTATCTTCTAAGACTGCTTTACAAATGCTTTTAAAATGTTAAAATGCAACAATGATAGACCATTTTTCAGCTTTTAAAACATGCAAAAATGTGAGAGATGCAGGGGAAATTGTTTTTCAATATTATCAAAAGTTATTATAAAATACAGTGAATAAGATTGTCTGGTTGGGCACAGTGGCTCATACCTATAATCCCAACACTGGGAAGCTGAGGTGAGAGGATTGCCTGAGCCCAGAGGTTCAAGACCAGTCTGGCCAATGTGGGGAGACCTCATCTCTGCAATAAATTAAAAAATTAGCTAGGTGTGATAGTGCGTGCCTGTAGTTCCAGCTACTTGGAAAGCTAAGCTGGAAGGATCACCTGAGCCCAGCAGATCATGGCTACGGTGGCCATCAGCGTGCCACTACCCTCCAACCTGGGCA
>CAUYQG010173956.1:0-18047 GCA_963574415.1 Tarsius wallacei
GTATATGAATAATCTGAATCCCACTTCCCACTGCCTTGGGATCTTTCCGTGCAGTGGGGTTGTAGGTTTACTACCTTGAATCGCCAGCAGATGCTGCTATCTCACTGCTCCAGATGGTCTTTATCTCAGCTGCTCACCCCATAGGGGATGGAGCTGGACAAGAGTCACAGAGGCCGGATGTGGGAGCCTGCCTCAGGGCACACTGGAGGAGAACCACGGCATGGCAGGATGTCACGGTGGTAGTAGAGGTAGCATTGATCTCAGCAGAACTTGCTTGCAGGGGCTTCAAGTTCTGAAGTAGTTGATCATCTCAGGCACAGGTTGTGCAATGTGCAATGGTCACCACGGAGAAGGCAACTGTGGTGGTGGCTGCTACATCTGCTGCTGCAGTGGTTGTCCAGACCACCATGATGCTTCAGCGGTGGCAATGGCCAAGCTCCATATGAAGAGCAGGCTTCCGATGATGGGATCCTCAGCCCCCAGGGAGAGAGCCAGAGACCTTCTGCATTCTCCTTTGCGGTTGGTCTCATAGACCAGGCTGCCCCATTGCCATCTTGCCGGAAGCACCTTTTTTGTGTGTGTATGTTGTAGTCTGACTCTGTCACCCAGGCTGGAGTGCAAAGTCATGCTCACAGTCACCACAGCCTTGACCTGCTGGGCTTAGGTCATCTTTCTGCCTCAGCCTTCCAAGTTGCTGGAATTAATGGCATGTACCACCATTCCAGGCTAATTTTTTAATTTACTGTAGAAATGAGGTCTCACCAGGTTGCCCAAGCTAGTACCAAAACCGTGGGCTCAGACAATCCTCTCACCTCAGCCTTCCAAAGTGCTGGGATTATGGACACGAGTCACTGAGCCCGGCCTTTTGGGGCCATTCTTATTTGTTCACTTATGTATTAGATTTTCTCACTGATACATACTAGGTGTATATTCTATTAAGTTTTTGCAGTAACATTGCTAGCTACAAAAACAAGTGGATGGAACTATATAGATGGCAAAATAAATTTATAAATTAGCTTGAGGATAATTATCTTTAAATGATTTGAGTTCTAGAAGAAACCAAGAACATAATGTGATTTTCCAATTTGTTTATATCTACTTTCATATATTTCAGGAATCGTTTTATAGTTTTCCTCATATAGGCTTTAAACATTTTTTATATTTATTTATCATTAGTTTATTTTATTTTAGCTATTTTATATTTCTGTAACATCAACCCCTCCTATAAAAACTTGTAACTGATTTTTTTGTACATATGAAGGACATTGTTTTTAATAATCAGTCTTATATTCTATTAGCTTATTGAATTATTTTCGAGTGTACATTTTTCTATCAATTTCTTTTTGTCTTCTGGTGTAAACATAGATTTACATACTTGTTTCCTATTCTTCAACCATTTTAACTGGCCTGGGCTGTAACTCCAATACAATGATTAATGAAGAGCATAGGTGATCATGTGTTTTTAGTGCTATTTTCTGACATTAATGGAAACAACTTAGTGCTTTCCATAATCAAGATGAAGACTTTGTATGTTAAGTTAGGGGAGATCTAACAATTTCTAATCTTAAGTATTTTAATTTATAATCAGTGCATGCTGAATTATCCCAAATATGCTTTTTGTAACTATAAGTAGTGTCTCTTTATTTCTCTGTGTACAAATATGATGAAGTATAGTAATGAATTTTTTAATATTGGATCATTTCTAAATTTCAGATGTGAACTTCACATAGTCATCATAGGATATTTTAGTATTATCTGCCAGCTTTTTGCTATATTTTAGTTTCTTTGAGAAGATGTGAGATTTTTTCAACTCTTCCTTTTAGACCAACTTTTAGGACATTTTAGCTTCAGTATTTTCCTTGATTTATAGGAATCATTTAGAAATTTTATTTCCTTTTCAATGCCCTGAAATTTTGTAAGTAGCATTGGCTTATTTAACATTTAAAAGTTTAGTAGAATGTGCTTAAAACTTGATTCTGATGCTTTAATTTGTGGGAAACTCTTCTAAAATTGTCCCTTTTCTAGAAAGTGCTTGCTAGAAGCCGAACCTTACTTGCACACTATTTAGTTATGTAGCCAATCCTCACATACACCCCACAACTCAAAATGTAAAAAAGAGGCAAACCCTGGAATTAATAGGCTAGATAAACAAATGGGGCTCATTATAAAATCTAAAAACTATCCTTCATTTTAAAAAAGAAGTATTGGCCCAGCCTGTAATCCCGCGCCTTTGGGAGGCTGAGGTGAGTGGATTGCCTGAGCCCACGGGTTCGAGACCCGCCCGGGCAAGCAAGACCTCATCTCTACAGTAAAATCAAAAAATTAGCTGGGCGTGGTCGCGCGCGCCTGTAGTTCCAGCTACTTGGAAGGCTGAGGCGAAAGGATCACCGGAGTCCAGCAAGTCGAGGCTGCGGTGGCCGGGAGCAGCCACTGCACTCCAGTCTGGGCCACAGAGTGAGACTCCAACTCAAAAAAAAAAAAAGAAGTATTGAAAAAATTCCTACTTTCTTCTATGGCTATTGACTTACCTCTGTTAAACTCAATATTAGTAAATTACATCTTTTTAGAATATATTCCTTTGATCTAGGTTTTCTAGTTAATTGGTATTGAGTTGGGGAAATAGAGAAAATATTTTCTAATCTGTTATTGACATCATCTTCTTCTTTTTTTACTTACTCAATCGAAAACTTTTTGTGGTAGCTTGTGTGATTTTTCTTTTCTGCCCACAAATTAAATGCTAGTGATACTCAGGAGCCCGATAATTAACAAATAATTAGATTGGTGGTAGAAGAAACTCTGAGGAAGCAGATAATCCAATGAGTTTTATAAACTCCTGTCAGTCCTTCATGAAAATTTTCAGACTTCAGCATTTTTTGTTCCTTCCATGAGAGACCCTGTCTGCTTCCAGGAGAAATGAAAAAAAAGATCCCATACACTCCAGTGTTCTCTTTGGATATGCTCACTAGAAATGTCTAATGGACTCTGGGAATTCAAAAGTTATTTAGAACTAGCTTCAGATCCCCAAGCGTGACCTGGTATTGCTGCTGCAGGTGACATGATAATTGCAATTTTGTGAGGAAGTGAGGTCACAGCATCACAAACCCATATTTCAGGCCTTGGCCTCTTCCCTCCACACATGTGTTGGCTGTGATGACATTCACATTGAGCTCACAGTCTTGGCAGCAGAACTTTTCTGTTATTTTCTACTTCAGTTTGATAGGTACATCCTGTCAGAGATGAGGTGTATCAGGAATCTGGGTAAGTGTGCCTGGGTGTGACAAAGATAATCTTTTGGTGTACAAGTTGGTCAAGAGGCAGAACTACACAGGAAGGAGAATTAAATTCTGAGGCACGAACTGAGCTTTGGAGAGAGACGGTGTCCTGAGACACTAAAATGACCCATGACTGCTGCTAATGTAATTTAATAAAATTCTCATTAAAGAGCTTCTTGGTATTTAATCTAGGTGTTATCAATGTCTGAATTTTAATGTGCTTCAAGATTGTAATTTCAAAATTCACCTCCCATTTAATTTGCAAAATACCTCCGGACAAAAGTCAGAGATATTTTCAGGAGGAGTATTGTAATTTCTGTAAAATCTTTTTGCACGGGCTAATGAATACAATGGGGCTAATTGAATTCTTTAATTCACAGGAGAGACAGTGTGACCAATTAGAAATAGCTCAAATATAATTGTTTTTCTGTAACTTGGATATGACATGCTTAATGGAGACAGTAAATGTGTCTATATTGAAAATATTTGTGGTATGTTGATCATGAGGAACTATTTCCTTCCAGAAATTAGGGAAAGTCCTTAGCAAAAAGATAACTTCATAATAGATGGATTCAGATCACAAACAATAATGAATGAATTAATAACATTTTATTTTAAAGAAATACATTCATTTAAAAATACAGTCTTATCAGAAAAAAAAGTTTTAAGGGTGATATGTTTCTTGCTATATTTTTTCTGGTTAAAAAATATTTCAGGCTGGGCTCAGTGGCTCAGCCTGTAATCCCAGCACTTTGGAAGGCCGAGATGAGTGGATTGCCTCAGCCTGCAGGTTCAAGACCAGTCCAGGCAACTTGGTGAGACCTCATCTCTACAATAAATAAAAAATAACCGGGCATGGTAGTGCACATCTGTAGTTCCAGCTACTCAGAAGGCTGAGGTGGAAGGATCACCAGAGCCTAGCAGGTCGACACTGGGGTGGCCATGAGTTGGGGTGGCCATGAGTATGTGTGCCACTACAGCACTCCAACCTGGGTGAAGGAGTGAGACTCCAACTCAAAAAAAAATGTTTTCAATGTTATTCTGAGGCTTATTAACTATTTTTTTCCCCTTTCCATTTATCAAATTCTCGAGATTTCATGTCTTCAAAGTTCATTTTGCATGTTTGTGTTGTATTTTAATATATTTCCCATTTCAAATACTATTTTGTTTCATTTACTTATTCTGAAATAAGAAACATATAGTTACGTCATCTGTAAATAAGACTAATTTACTTATTACCCTAAAATTCCTTTATAACTTTTTGTTCCAGTTTTCATATTTTAGTGCACAACATTATTTTGAACATTAATTTCTTGATTGGTATTATGTTATTTTTATTCCATGTGAAACAGGAAATTTTTTTAACACCCTAATATTATTTTGAATAAATTATGTTGGGTCACATAAAATTATTTAATACATCTATAATTTATTAAAACCTCTGAATATCAATTCATAAGTTATTTTGGTCTATAGAATAAATACTTATGTAAAATTGAAAACTCATCAAATTTTTAAAGAAAAATGAATTTGATATATGACAAGGTATTTATACATATACTGTGTTTGTATTATAGAATGCAACTAGTCGACTCTTATTGAATAACATCGTAGTGAACACCAATGTCACTGCAACCAGACTACCCTGGTTTAAATCTTGATGCTCCTGTCAGGATTCAGATGACTTACCTAACCTCCTTGTGATTAAATTCTCCTAGTTAGTCAAAGGGATATAACATTAATTTCTAAATTATAGAGTTGTAAATATTAAATGTTAGAAGAGATAAAGCATTAATGAAAGTTTCTTTTCCTAGGTGACATAAAAAGAAAACAAAGGAGACTTAGGCAATTATTTTACAAAAAGTATACATATATTAACTTTAAACTCACAAAAGTATACATGTATTAACTTTAATAAAGTTAATAGATATTAACTTTATTCTTTTCATGGGAAAAGAATGATAAGTAGAGATATTATCTTCCATCCAAATGTAACCCCCAACTCATGTTTCCATGCAGAACCCTTTACTTACTGAATACTGAGTCCTGCAAAATGACAGAATGGCCTCAGAGAATTTGAAAATAGTAATAATCTCCCTATCCCAGGTTTTTGCTGTAATCCTGAAGAACTTTTCATTCTTTTATCATTACATATCCCTTTACTTTAGGGGTTGTGGACCAAGATCCACAGATTTGATTCTCAGGCGCCTGACTGTAGCCAACTCCTTGGCTATTCTCTAGAGGAATTCCAGAGACAATGGTAGCTTTGGGATTGAGACATTTTGTCACTTATTTTGGATGTGAAGTTCTTTTATATGTTCACAGGGTGGCCAGGGATGTGTCCATTGGTGCCACCTGCCTGTTGAGTGTTTTTCAAATGATCACCATCAACCCTAGGAACTCCAGGAGGTGGGTAGCTTAAAGTAAATGCCCCAAAGTGTGTTGGCCATTCCAGAACCCTGAGCTGGGCCCTGCACATACTGGTAAATATATTTTTTCCTAATTTTACAACTGGAGATTGTAGCAACACAAACATCCCCCCAAAAATATATTTTAGATATTGTTCTCCATTTTGTGAAAAAGTCATGACCCCAGTGTATGCAGCATTGGACTCTTTCCATGATGTTTTTGTTTGGGACTCCTGGGACCAGCAGTTCCATGGTTTTCATCCTGTATAGACACAGGCAGCAGATCCAACACATTCATCAGACCTATGTCTTCCGCCAATCCTCTCCTGAGACCAGGGCCACCCAATACATCCTTCCATTGGTGAGCAGCTTTGTAGCATTTTATGCCCTTTCTTTCCACATCTATGTTTATTTAGCTCTGTTTGATAATTCCAATTGGTGGCTGGCAAACTCTGCTGTAGTAATCACTGCTTGTTTTCTCACAATTAGCCATTTTGTTCTCATGTGCCATGACCCCAGTATATTCTGACTCTGCTGTATCTGCTGTCAAAGGACTACACAATTCTCTCATCTCACTGGAAAAATATGAATTTTCAGTCTGGCATCATAATCAGCGATTGATGTACTCAGTCCTTAACAAATCTTAAGAACAATTGTGTTCACTGTAGAGAAAAAGGTGAGGAAGACAAACTGAGACTGGGCCAATTTGAAATAGTAAATTTTAAATATTAATAATAAATACTAATAGCCCAGTAAATGAAATGTTATGCAATTAGTATATAAGTACTTATACCGTTATGCATTTATTAATGGTTGCAGTGGATAAATGAAGATCTACCTAAAATATTCTTGAAAAATGTACAGGTACTGGAGATTTCCTTGAATATGTATTGATCAGTCTGAGATATTTAATTATCCTAACGTGTGCTTGAACTTGGAATTTTATGGACAGTTTCATAAAAAGAAATAGCATTTGGTGGTTGCTATTTTTTGAATATTTGACCTCTGCAAAACTCACATTGGATTTTGGTCTGCAGTGTTGGTCTTCAGGCCTCATGGAAGGTGTTTGGGTTATTGGAAATGGTTCTTCTGATTGACTTAGTTCTTTCCTTGTGTTAATGAGTGAGTTCTTGCTCTAGTAGTTTCTGCTAGAGCTGGTTGTTCAAAAAAGTTTAGCAAGCACCACTTGCCTCCTCTCTTGCCATGTGATCTCTGCACATGCCAGCTCCTCTTTTCCTTCTGCCATGAGTGGGAGAAGCCCATGGCCCTCACCAGATGCAGATGCTGGTGCCATGCTTCCTGTACAGTCTGCAGAACTCTGGGCAAAATAAACCTCTTTTCTTTGTGAATAATGCAGTGTCGGGTATTCCTTTTTAGTAGACAAACAATAGAAGACAGAGGTCTTTTATGAAACTGGGGGTAGGAATCTTGGCCTTGATTTGTAATGCAAATTGCCTGGGGGAAACAAAAAAAGTGGTTTTTAGTTCTTGTAAGCATTGGAGGTTGAGTTGTGAAACTCTGTCTTACATCCTAGAAGAAACTGTAAGCATTTAAAACATAATATTGCTTTTGTTTTTGTTTGTTTTTAGAGATGACTCATTATGTTGATTCCTGTGCCTGGCTTGTCTTGAACTCCTGGGTTTAGGCAATTCTCTCACCTCAGCCTCTTAAAGTACTGGGATTACAGTTTGGAGTCACCATGCCTAGCTGATATGATCATGATTTATGAGAAAGTTTAACATTTTAAAATATTTCCTGGTAATTATTTGAATAATAATCCACAAGGGACAAAATGGAACATGGTGAGATGTGTCAGCTGAATTTCACAAAGAGTTCATAAAGAAGGCAATGAGTAAATAGAGATTTGGGATGTCGGGAAAAAATTAAATATATTTGTTGAATGTTCATAAAGGAGATTCTTCTGGATTCATTCTTGAGGGCAGCTGACAATATTAGTAAAGATGAGATTTTAGGATACACTTGTATTCCAACTTGAAGACATAAGGATATGAAAAAAGCTTCGTCTTGGAGCAGCAGTTGAGTACCTATTTGAAGCTGAAAACGTGAGTTTATTTTGCTTAATGAAGAGTCTTTCAGTTTTTGAGGTCACCAATGAAGCATAATAGACACCTAACAAAGAATCAAAAAGGAAATTAGCAAAAACATGGCAAACATTTTAGTATGATCCTCTGTACATAAGAAACCACTACATGTTTTTCAAGTAAATATTTTATTTTTGAATCATTTTATATTTGGAAAAAAATTTCACAGAGGGTTTTCAAATGTCTCTCATCTATTATCCCTGATGTTAATATTTTGTCATGGCACATTTTTCAAAACCAGGACATCAACATTTGTACATTATATTATCTGATCTCCAGATGTTTTTCATATTTCACTATTTTTAATGCTGCTTTTTTCTTTCAGGATCAATATAGTATACCACATTATATTTAGTCAGCTTGCTTCCTCAGTCTGTTCTGCTCCTTGTTTTTGTTTTCTATTTGTTTGTTTTTCATGACATTGAGAAACTTGAGATGTACTGATTCAGCATTTCTTAGAATGATCCTTAAATTGAACTTGCCTGTTGTTTTTCTTTTGGATAGACTGGTTTTATGGGCTTGGGTGAAGACAATCACATCTCATCACATCAGATATTGTCAGTATTTTTATGCACTTCATATGAATAATTTCTGGTAATATCAATATTGATTAGTTAAGGTACTATTTGTCAGGTTTTTCCACTATAATGTTACTATGTTTTCTTTTCCATACTCCATTTTTTGGAAGGAAATTTAAGGATTTTCTAATCCTAGACCACACTCAAGTGAATATGTGTATTTTTGTGGAAAAGTACTGAATTAAACTCTGCACAATGGAGGGGTATTTATCCACACATATTATTTAGCATGCTTCTGTAAATAATAAGAAAGATTTGTCTTTTCTATCCCACTTATTTGATTATTCAATTATTTATTTATATCTGCATGAACTCATTTATATTTATTTTATGCTTTGTGTCTTAATTCAACACTTAGCAATTTCTTCTTTTACTTAACTTGTTTCAGCTTTGGTTCTTGGAAAGTGTGGTATGATTAAAAAATGTATCTAGTCTTTATCCTGGTTTCTGTCACAGAGCTTTAAAGATCTTTGGAATTTCTTTAACGGTAAGAATGTCTTTGACATACTAATAAGAGGATTTATGACAGGAGTCCCTATGTAGCTTCAGGATTGGAACTGGTCACCAAAAAGACAAACCATGTAGTTACTTGGTTGGAGCTTACAGCTGCCTTATCTCCAGGGAGGGATGGGCAACTGGAAATTGAGTTCAACTTCATGGCCAATAAATTTGTCAATAATATCTGGTTAATAATACCCCAATACAAACTCTGGACAATGAAACTTGGGGCAGCTTTCTGGTGTGAAAAAAATATCAATGAACTAAGAGGTTGTGGTACCTGCCTCCACAAGTACAGAAGCTCCCATGTAATTTCCTTACCTTTGGCAAGAACTAGTCACTTCTCCAAATATTATTTTCTTTGAACTTTCTTTTTTTAAAATTTATTTTATTTTAAAGATGTGGGGTGCAATTCAGGATGTGGGGTGCATGCAATTCAGGTATACAAGTGGTCATTGTACAGGTAAAGTTTGGGCCTCCCTTTGGTCCCCACTTTGCCTGGTTGGAGATCAGATACACTTATTAGTGTTATGTGCACTCTGCTTCCTCCCTTGTCAGTTTCTGGCTAACATAAAATGACAACAGTAAATATTGCACTTAACTGTATTCTGTGAGTCATTCTAGCCATTTATTGAACAAGAAGGAGTTGTGGGAATTTCTGAAATTGTCTTTAACTTAGAGAAGTACAGTTGGCTTGCAGACAACTGACACTTGCAACTGGCATCTGGTGTGAGGAAGTCTCTTGAAGACTTTGCTCTGCAATGGAAAGAAAATAAGCTTTGTAAAATATTTTAAAGAGTTCTACTCTGAGTCAATGTGAGTGACCTTGATCTGGGACAACATAGTCTTAAAAAAGTCCTGAGAAGCTGCACCCAAGAAGGTTGGGTTACAGTTTGTTTTTATACATTTCAGGGGGACAATCATGGCAGGTAAAATTATAGACAATGAGGGTATACATTGCTTTATCCCAAAAAGGTGGCATATCTCAAAGTTGGTCTTGCAAGTCAGTTAAGGTAGTTTTTGTCAGATTTGTCCTCTATAAAATTACCATATTTTATCTTCCATACTACATTATTTTGGAAGGAAGTTTAGGGAGTTCCTAGGCCTAGCCCACACTCAAGTGAATATGTGCATTTGTGTCAAAAGGCTTTGAATAAATCTTCACCCACTGGAGGGTAGGTATCCATACATATTATTTGGCATACTTCTGTAAATAGTAAGGAAGATTTGTAAAAGTAAGGAATATTTTAGTTAGATAAGATTTGGGCTTTTTCCTCAAACTTATTTTCTGTTAAAGTCCAGGAACAGACAAATGGACAGGATAAACTGTTCCTGAATATATTAGGCACATAGGTTTTACAGTGTTTTGCATAGGGTGGAGTGCAAGGTCAAGTGTCAAATGTGTGAGATTTTTTAGCATACAAGAAATGTGAGAATGTGCTTATACATGTGGCACATGTACACAGAATGGCTGGGATATTTCTTTAAGGGTAGGATTTTTAGTATTATAATGAATAATGGTAAACAAATGTAATGGGCAATGATCTAGACAGGCTCAATCTGGTCTGAAATAGACCAAGGAACCTGACTTCCTTAAGAAAATTACATTCAACCACATTCACTATGCAAAGCTGCAAGATGTGGTTAGCAAGTGAGGAGAACACTTCATCCATGGCCTGGCCATGACCTGCATGCCCAGGGATGGAGCCTGAGGGGAAAGGGATGTCTTTGGTTGGCTTCTCCCAGGACCCTTACCCTCAGGTTCCACCCCTAGGACACTTCCAAACCTAGGCTCCACCCCCTGGGCCCTCCTCGGACTCCATTCCCAGGACCCTCCTCAGACTCCACCTCCAGGGCTGTCCCTAGCCTCAAACTCCACATTCCCTCCCTGGGTTTCACACTCTTTCCTGGGCCCATACCTAGGGTCCTCTCATCTTGTCACTGAGTTGTGTCTCCCTACAAAACTTCAGATGGGACTAGTTCAATAGCACCATTCTTCTTTTTGTTTGGGAAGGTTATTATTGCAACTTCTAATAAGTGTATTGGGGCTTCATGATATACTAGCAGTCCTCCAAAGTTTTTTTTTTTTTGGTCTATTTTAATGAGTTTTGAGAAACTGTGTGACCTCATTTCAAATAAAATCTAAAATTTTAATCTAGAAAATAAATTTAATCCAAAGAATATTACACAATGTACAATTGTCAGGATACATTAGGTGTTTATACACAAAAATAAGCATGGTACACAAAAAATACCAGACCTGGTATTTATAGTATTATAGCATAATCACCAATGCCAGAAATGACTCAAACATCCAGCAGCTGGTGGATGAATAATTGAACTGTGGTACATTCATCAAGTGGAATAGTACTTAGCAATAATAATAATGAACACCTGATACACGCTACAACACGATAGAATATAAAAAGCACTTAACCGAGTAAAATAAGCCAGTTTCAAAATGTTATGTACATACAACCACGTTCATAGCCACATTACTATTCATAGCCAAGAGGTGTAAATAATTCAAATGTACATTGATGAATGACTAGATAAATCAATGTTGTGTATACACATGATGGGATATTTTTCATCAAATATTCTATGCCGATATTTGCATATAACGTGTACTTGGTAATTCTTGTCACCACTGAAGTGATTTCTCTTAGTCCAAGAGAGGAAACTTACTAACTGGAGCCTCCCACGCTCCTCAACCTGAGCCCATTAGATCAACCTGAGCCCATTGGATGGTATCTGAGCAAAGCAATGTCTTTCTGGGGTTTCTTTGGGTCTCAAATATAAATAGAAAATAGATCTGGTTGCAGGTGAGGGATGAAAAAGTGTAAATGCATTTCAGTATATTTTGCTTAGTTTAGATATAGTAAATATTTTGTATAAATTTATAAATAATTTTATAATTTATATATAATGGATATTATGTAAATATATATAATTGTAAAGGCAAGAGTCTCACTATGCTCAGACTGACCTTGAACTCCAGGGCTCAAGTGATCTTCCCACCTCAGCCTCTCGTGTAGCTGGCACCATAGTTTTGTGCCTCTGCACCAGGATCAATGTGTATTTTTGTGAATCCCATTACCAAATTAAAAAAAAATCTCTGGTAAGTACTTAGAAAACTGTTTCATGAAAGAACCAGGACATTTTTCAAAGGAAAGCGCAGCTCTAGGTAAACATAAAGGAGATGGAATGGTTCCATGAGGGTTTCTCAGACAGTCTGTAGCAGTGCATGCAGGGTGCAGAGGGAGCCAGTGCCCACAATTCCCTGGAAGTCACTGAATTCCTTCCTCAGGTGCCACCTAGTGCATGAACATCTGTCTGGCCCTCCAGGCTGAGAGCAGGAATTTGAGAAGAGCAGACAGTCAGCCAGTCCTGGGGTGGTGGCACCCAGTATTAGGGGGCCCCACTACTACTTTGTGAGTTTTTTCCAGGAGTTCCACCAGGTTTTCAGGGTAAAAAAATCAGAAAAAAATATTCAATAAACTGATACTTAAAGGTACTGGAAGCACAAGAGTTGATTAGATTCAATTTCAATTTTGGATGAAGAAAAGTGTCAGAAGTCAATCTTGCTTTCCCATCATTGTACATGGGGAGTTGTATGATGACAATCACCCTTTTAATTCTGCTAAAGTTGATCAGTGGATTCTGGTGATGGGATCCCATTGCATGTTTTAACCTTTATTCTCCGTTTTTTGACATTCATTCACTCACTCATTCATTTGTATTGATTATCATTCCCTCCCTCCATTGTATCACTTGGTCTTCAACAATGAGGAATAGCCTCACTAATCATCAGGGAAATGCCAATCAAAATTACAATAATATATGCCCTAGCTCTGGTAAAGATTCCCATCATAAATAAGTCCAAAATCAACTGATGCTGGAGTATTGTGGTGAAAAGGTAATGCTTCTACATGGTTGGGGGAAGGTAGCCTAGTTCACCCTCTGTAGAAAGCAGTGTGCTGATTCCTAAAAGAATTGAAAATTGACCTTGCCTATAATCCAGCAATCCCTCTACTGGGAATATACCCAGAGGACCATCAATGCTTCTACTAAAAAGACACCTGCACTCACATGTTTACTGCCACACCATTCACAATAGCAAAATCATGGAACCAACTATCCTACCCATCAAAAGTGGACTGGATAAAGAAAATGGGGTACATATACGCAATGTAGTATTACACAGCCATAAAGAAGAACAAAATTATGAACTCTGCAGCAAATTGGATGGAGTTGGATACCATCCTAAGCAACCTGTCACCAAAAGAAGTCACTGAATACCACATGTTCTCACTTATAAGTGGATCCTGAACAATAGACACATGAGCACAAAGGAGGGATCAGCACAAGAGACTGGCACTGCTGAGGGAGGGAGGGAGGGAGGGAACAGGGTGGGGGGCCATGGGACAACACTAAGAGTTCCTGGTCCACTACTGGTGGATTGAGGACCAGTTAGAAGCCCAAATTTCACCTGCATACAACCTACTCATGTAGTTAAGTGATGACTTGTACCCCACATCTCTATAATAAGTCAAACAATGATTTTCTAATTCGATTATCTTCTCTGAATCAATCTATTTATTTATTTATTTATTTATTTATTTTTTTGAGTTGGCGTCTCACTCCGTCACCCAGACTGGAGGGCAGTGGCCGCTTCCGGCCACCGCAGCCTCGACCTGCTGGGCTCCGGCGATCCTTCCGCCTCAGGCTTCTGAGTAGCTGGAACTACAGGCACGCGCTACCATGCCAGGCTAATTTTTTTTTAATTTAATTGTAGAGATGAGGTTTCGCCTGCCCAGGCGGGTCTCGAACCCGCGGGCTCAGGCAATCCACTCACCTCAGCCTCCCAAGGCGCGGGATTACAGGCTGAGCCACCAAGCCTGGCTCAATTTATTTATTGACATATTTGAGTCAGAGTCTCACTCTGTTGTCCAGGCTGGAGCACAGTAGCACAATCACTGCTCACTGAATCCTTTTACATCCTGGGCCCTGGTGATCTTTCCACCTCAGCCTCCCACATAACTGGAAATAGAGGTATGTACCACCACACCTGGCTAATTTTCTTCAAATTTTTTTTTACAGAGGAGGTCTTGCTATGTTACTCAACTGTTCTTGAACTCCTGGGCTCAATCAATCCCCCTATTTTTGTCTTCCAATGAACTGGGATTGTAGTCATGAGCCATCATGTGCCTGGCCATCTTCTCTGAATTTATAAATTTTGTTATATTAAGAATAATTTGTTCTTATCACTATTGTGCTACACTAAAACAGGCTGTCTGAAAATAATGGGTATTTGTTTCTTTCCCTTTATCTATTAATATAGATAACAGTAATAAGTGTGTGACCTAACTACTATGAAAGATATTAATAGTTTTTTAAAGTGACTATGAAGTTGAGGAATTTGTATATATTTGATGAGATCGAATCCACTACAGACAATGTCTTAAATCAGGTGGAGCCCACTTCTTTTTGGTTCTGGTGGTCTTGTGTCAGAACCTCATATGTTTTGAGAGGTTCCGTGCTGGTAGAGCAGATATACATTATGATACATAAGTGGCAAATTGTTTGACCCATCTGAAATTTTTCTTTTTACTTTTCCTATGGTATTTTTTGTCATACTGATTGTTCTCTACTTTTATTAATATTTTAGAATTCTTGTCATTTTAGTCTAATTTATACTGCTTCATCTTATGGGGAATTCAAGTATATTTTATTATTTTTTACTATATAAAGGTTTCTTTTTCATCATTTATCTTACTATAAGATATATAGAATAAAACTACTTATTAGAATTTTGGTAGACATTTCCATTTCAAAAATATCACATATTAATGATATCATTCCCACTGTAATTTGTAGTGTTTACAAATTTTTAAACATAGACTTTTGTATATTTCTGAATCTTTAAAGAGTGTATTTTATTTTAAAGATGTGGGATATAATTTAGGATTAGGTATACAAGTGAGTATTGTACAGGTAACGTTTGGTCCCCACTTTGGTCCCATTTGGTCCCCACTTTGCCTAGTTTGAGATCAGGCACCCTTATTGATGTTGTGTCTTCCAACCCACCCCTGGCAGTATACCGCTACTGCCAACCCTCTTTTTATAGTATTATGGTAAATGTTCAGGATATTTCTGAATTTTTAACTTCAGTGATCTATCAATCTGTTCATGAATCATCATTTCTCATAGGTTATGCACCTCATTTTGTTTCTTTTAAAGAGTTTTATTATAATTTGTTCACTCTTCTATTAGATTATCTTATTGATACATAATGGGTGTATATTCTATTTGATTTTTGCAATAACATTGCTAGCCCAGAAACTAATGAATGGAGCTATATATAGATAAAATAAATGTATAAATTAACATAGGACTAAATGATATTTTAATAATATTTTAGTTTTTTTACATAAGGTTATGACAGGATTTTATATTTCTTTACTTCTAGTTTCATACATTTCAGGGAATGCTTTCTAGTTTTTCTCATCTAGGTTTTACACATTTTTATTATTTACTCTGAATTGCTTTATTTTATTTAATATTTTGGTAATTGCAGGCTCTCCCAGAAACTTGTAAATGATTCTTATTTCTACATATGAAGGCTATTGTTTTTGTATATCTAGGTATATACCCATATTAAACTTACTGAGTTATCTTGACTGGTAGATGTTTGTATCAGTTTCTGTTTCCAAGTGTATAATGACATCATCTGCAAATATAGATTTACATCTTCATTTTCAATTCCTCAACCATATAAAATGTCCTTGGCTAAATAGCCAATACAAAGATAACTGAAGAAGACATGTGTTTGCAATCATGTGTTTGTAGCGTTGTTTTCTGGTATCAGTGGAGTCAATCTAGTGCTTCCTATGAGCAAGATCAGAAGTTTGTTTGTTAAGTTAGAAAATATCCATCAATTTCTAATTTTGAGTATTTTAATTTTGTATCAACACATGTTGCATCTTTCCATGTGTGCTTTTGCGAGTATAAGTAGACTCTCTTTTTTTCTGTATCTACAAATATGATTAAGTATATTAATGAATTTTCTAATTCTGGATTTTTAAAAAAATTCCAGATATAAACTTTATGTAGTCATCACATGTTATTTTCATATTCTTTTCTGTTTTTTGTCATATTTAGTTTAGATGTTTCCATTTGCAAGCAGGTGTGAAGTTTTTCTGTACTATTTTTTTGGAACAAACTTTAGGACATTTTAGTGTCAGTATTTTTTTTATTTATAGTAATCATCTGGAAATTTTACTTCCTGTTCAATGTCCTACAATTGAATGAGTAGCATTGGATTATCTAACATTTAAAGGAATCGAAGACTGCCTGAAAATCTGATTCTGATATTTTTATTTGTGTGAGCTCTTATAAAAATCTCTCTTTCCAAGTGAGGGTTCACTAGAGACCCAAACCTCACCTGCACACAATTTATTTATGTAGTAAATCTTCACATATACTAGATGACTCTTTTTTTTTAAGAAGCAGACCTTGGCATTAATACGAGGCTGAACAAGCTGTGGTTTATTATAAAATATGACTATCCTTTATTTAGAACAAATGAAATACTGAAAAAAAAATCTCCCTTTCCTTCATGATTATTGTACTAATACACAATCTCTATTGAAGTCAATGTTGATAAAGTATATTTTTCTAGGAAATGTACGCTTTATCAGGGTTTCCTAATTAATTGCTATTGAGTCAGGGAAATAGAGAAAATTTGTTCTAATCAATTATTAACATCATGTTATTTCTTTTGCACTTACCCAATTGAAAGCCTTTTTTGAGTAGCTTGTGATTCTGCCTTCCCACCCACAAATTAAATGCTAGTGATATTCTGAAGCCTGTGGATTACAAAAGTATTTGATGGGGGGATAGAAGAAATTATCATGGAAGCAGATAATCTGATGAGATCCATGATCTTCTGTCCATCCTTCATGAAAATGGTCAGACCTCAGCATTTTCAGTTTCTTCCATGGGAGACTATATCTGCTTCCAGGAATAATAGAGAAAAGATCCCAAACACTCCAGTGGTCTCTTTGAATATAGTCATCAGAAACTTCTAATAGACTCTAGTAATTCAAAAGTTTTTTAGAACTATTCTCAGCTTCCCAAGCGTGAACTGGCATTGCTTCTACAGGTGACATGATAATTCCAGTTCTGTGAGGAACTACAGGTGACATGATAATTCCAGTTCTGTGAGGAAGTGAGTTCTGTGAGGAAGTGAGTTCTGTGAGGAAGTGAGGTTCTTCCAGTTCTGTGAGGAAGTGAGATTCTGTGGAATCACAGACCCATATATCAGGCTCTGGCTTCCTCCCTCCCACACATGCTTGTTTACTATGACTTTTACACTGAGCCTATGGTCCTGGCAGCAGGGGGAAGACTGGTATTATCTACTTTTATCTGAGAAGCACAGTCTGTAAGAGAAGGAGGCATATCAGGAATCTAGGTAGGTGTTCATGTCTGGAAAACAAATACTTTTGGGGTAAAAACTTGTCCAGGGACAGAACTACATAGGAAGGACTAATTCCTAAGAGATGAGCTAAGCTTTGGAGAGAGACTGGTAGCCTGAGATCCTAAACTGACCTATGATTGTTGCTAATGTAATTAACAATATTCTCACTGAATAACTTCTTGTTGTTTGATTCAAGTGTTACTGAAGTCTGAATGTAATTCTGAAATTAATCTCCCAATCATTTTAGCCCAATACTTCTGTGCACAATCGGCATTTTGTACAATATCTCTGTAAAAATCAGAGATGTTTTCAAGAGGTGTATAGTGATTTCTGTAAAAGCTCTGTGCATGGGCTAGTGAATATGATGGAGCTAATTGAATTGTCTAATTTGAAGAAAATAACTGTGATTGAATAGGAATTGCTGGAATATAATTGTTTTTTTGTAATTTGTGTGTGACATACTTAATGGTAACAGTAAATATGTCTTTACTGAATATACTGTGGTCTATTGATCATGAGGGACTATTTTCCTTCGTGAAATTCGGGAAGTCATTTAGAAAAAAGTTCTATAAGAAAAGAAAATACGAGATTGCGGTCAAGATGGCGGCAACACAGGCGGAACTGTGAGATTCTCCGAATGTGAGTTCCCCAAAAAGTCTCTTGCCCTCCTTCCCCTACCCCACTGCCCACAGCTAGATGCATTGGTC